>VIAB01001549.1:53208-73979 GCA_009801035.1 Oophaga pumilio
CATGACCTTAATGAGCGGTACTACGTGACCGCTCAGCACAGGATCGAAGCAGACGGCCTGGGACAGGGATGCAGGGACAGAAGGTGAGTATGTACATGGAGATGACCCGCAGCTACCATTGGGAGATATGCGGCTAGCGCCGCTGATCTCCCGACGATAGCGGTTGTGTGCCTGTTGCTGATTGGTCGCGTCCAATCACTTCCGGCCGGGCGCGACCAATCAGCGACGCAGGATTTCCGTTACAGACAGAAGTGAAAAGATAGACAATTATATAGTAGATGTGGAGAGTGTTATTTTTTCTGGATGTAATAACTCTGTAGTTATATTGTATTTTGTATTTATATTGGAAGTCGTAGAATGTAAAATTTAATGAATATTTTTTTTATTCCTTGTAAGAAATGATTAAACACCATTGCAATATTTCTTTTTTAGGGACCAATAGGGCCTCCTGGACAAAAGGTAAGATACTAAATTGCAACTGCTGCAGAGGCTATTATTTTTTCCTGGATCCTGGGCAGGCTGTTCAGGAATGGCTACTGTACACCACAATCAGGATGTTAATTTAGTCTATAAAGTGTGCGTTCTAAAAATGGTGTTGTTTCATGTGAGACTTAAGATTTCTAATTTCCTCCATCATGGGAACCTCAAGCGTCTGTTTTCAATCTGCCTGCTAAACTAGAGGTTAAAAGTTTTCTTTGGTTTTCCAGCAAGACATGACAGGCAAGTTTAGAAAATTAAACTATGAAAATAAAATTGTTCCTATTAGATAAAATTTCTAATTGAAAATGTAATCTATCATTGATACACGATTCTGTAAGGAAATTCAGGAAATTTATGTTTTGGCTATAAATGTCCAGGCAAAATAAATACGGCTCCGAGGTGGCATACTGAGTCCTAGGTAACCAGAGAACCAATTCCCGTGGCTTTCAGTGTCATTAGCATTCATCAGGAACAGTGTCTGCTACAGGTGGATGGGGCAAGCCCATCTGATAGCACCATTAATATGACACTAAATATACTTGTATTTAAACATCAATTTGGCTGTGCAGCAATATGCTATTCAAACACTATAAAACCTTAAAGAAAACTGTATAAATTAGCAGCATCTTTTACAAGCATGAAAATTTCACTCTTTATTACTTTCAGTCAACATGACCTATTTTACTATTTATCAAACGCTCTGCTACTAAACTAAGTCAAATCTTGAATTTTTCTTAAAGAGTAACCATCATTCTAATTTTTATTTAATAAATCAATACTACACATAGAAATAAGTAACTTTGTAATATATCTTATAAGAGAAATCTGCTTCTCTCTTCATCAATTCTCAATTCCTGGGTAAAATCTGTATTCCATGAAGGCAGATTTGCCCATTACTGAGATAGGAGATGGTGGCTGCTACTTATAAGATTCAGTGTAGAAGAGAGGGAGGAGGAAGAGCTTTTCCCTCCTTATTCCCTCTCCCATCTGTCTAGAATCTTATCAATAGCACCTGCTAGTTGATTTATGATATATAATTACAACAATGGTTATGCTTTAATTTAAATTAATTAGTTAATCACAGATTGGTAAGAGCAATATTTAGGGAACTCTGACGTTATAAAGGAAGACATTTAGAAATAATTTCACATAAATGGTTTGCATGTTGTTTTTTTACATGCAGATTCAGTCAGTGAAAAAATTTGTTCATTTGCATTGCCACATTTGGTCCGAGTGCGATGCTTTTTTAACAGACAGCACTAAGGCCGAAAATACGGTTATGGCATTCGAGTGCTGCCCGATTTCTTCATGGACCCATAGACTTTCATTTCTGAGTTTGTTCTGACACTTGGATTAATATCCAACATTTCTCCGCTATTTTGCACGGAACACTCGGTGCGCAAAAAATTACGCACATGTGAACAGTCCCACAGACTGTCATAGATATGAGTGCTATCTGTGAGAAAATAACAAGTAGTACTTGTATGAGAAAACTGAGCCCTTATGTGCGGTTGCTCCAAATAGACATACTTTAAGACCATTGTCACACGTTGAGTATTTGGTGAGTTTTTTAAATAAGTCAAAACCAGGAGTTGATGAAAAATTAAGAAGTGGTGATGTGTTTCTATTATACTTATCCTGTGACTGTTCCACTCCTGGTTTTGGCTTACAAATACTGAGGTAAAAGACTCACCAAATACTCAAAGTGTGCACGTTCAGTATTTGGTCAGTATTTTACCTCAGTATTTGTAAGCCAAAACCAGGAGTGGGTGATAAATAGAGAAGTGACGACGTGTTTCTATTATACTTTTCCTCTCACTGTTCCACTCTGGTTTTGGCTTACACATACTGAAGTAAAAAACTCACCAAACACTCAACGTGTGCCCGTGGCCTTATACTAAACCTGCCTTCACTTAATTATTTTCTTAATTGGAGTTAACACTGAGGGTCATTGGTATTCCTCTCTATACGTCTCAATGTGTACAGGGACCCAGAGGAGTTTGGCGAAAGTAAACCTGACAATCTATCCCTGAGCACTTCACTTGTGTTTTCCTCATTCTTGCTACAGTTGCAGAGAGACCTAAGTAAAGAGGTGAGAGGAACTTTAACTCCCGTCACCATGGCAGTAATTTATTGGCCAGTTACAATGTGCTACTGTCGTAGATTACTGCCAGACAAGATCCTCATGCCAAGTCTCTGGTCAGTGAAATCACATTATGCATAACTCTGTTAATGGAAGGAACATAGGTAGAAGCTATTAAATATGTCCGTCTTCCCAGCATGAATGTAATTTTTGTTACTTACATGCCTTGTGTTTTAATAATTGGCCATGTACCGCAAATGTACAGTTACTTACAGCTAATATAAGACATTATAATAAAACAATCTGCATATATTTGCCTATAGTAATAATCTCCCGATAACATTCCTATTAAATTTTAGTTTTCACAAGTTTATGTCTTCTAGTCTTTTATCTAATAATTTCTATATGACTATTTTCCCCTATCTTAGCATATTGCAAAAAAGGAGATGAAACCAAATGTCGAAGTTGGATTTGGATTGTTTTTTTTTTTTCTTAGGATTTTTTTTTAAGACATATACTCATATGTTTTATAGGTCTGTCAGTGAAAGTATACTTTTTATGGCTTCCTGTTGTGTAGCAGTATTTCCAGTAAGACACAAAAGTGTCTGGACTTAAATCTGCCAGGCATATGTGAAAAGGACATTGTATGTGAATATATAAAAGCTTATATGTTCTGCATAGTATAGGTCTAGGTACTTACTTTTATATGCCGACGTGCTGCGTTCATAGCCAAATCTGGAGCAACTTCCGCATTAGGACATGATTTTGCGGCGTCGACAGCTGTTGAGATTCCGGCAATCACAATTGATCAATTGTATAAGATAGATGAGTCTGGTGAGTTTTGGCGGCCTGAAGGAGTCTCTGAGGGTAACATTTTAATTAGATTTCAAAGCACCTTTGTGCAAATTATTATTTTTTACTGTGTACTGCAAACAAAAAAAAGGGATTTTTATTAGGGACTGGGGATTTCTGTAAAAATGTCCAAGCCTAAAACAGGTTCAACACAGGCATATAAATACTGTATAATGATTCACGGTCACAGGTAAAATATATGTATGGTTTTCATCCAGTAGTAAATGAACTGTGGAGCTGGGGAAAGAATCTTATATCAGGACTGTCCATCTTACTGACCAAATACGCTTGCTAAACTATGGCAGCATCCTCGGGGACGGTCATTTTTCAATAAACAGAACATTCCTGTGAATGAATTCTTTTTCCATATCACTCAGTAATTGAAGTGTTTTTCCATTGTAATCACTGAGATATCGAGTACAGATCTAACAATGCTGGCAGCTGTCTTGAAAGCTTGCAAGTACACCATCCTCTGTCATCTGAAATCTGCTCATTGTGGAGTTTAATCATCCTACAATTCAAAATATCATCTGATTGGCAAACTGAACTGTGGACGATTTTGGTTTCTAAGTGGATAATAATCCAATCTGCAACATTAAACACGTATAATGGTCCAATTGTCTCTAACAAATCAGATTGTAGTATTTCATAATAATTCCATATCATTGATGTTGACATTAACTATAACTATATACTTTATACTTAATGTACACATAAATGCCCAACTTTAAATTAAATAATTTCTCTGCTAATTAATTTCATCATTCATGTTTGCATGTTTGGAGCTCAATTTTTCTGAACGAAAACTCTAAATTCCATAATTCCGTTTAAAGAGTCAGACAGCCAGGACAAATAAATTGAAGGAGTATTCTCATTTTCTTTCAGGATACACACAGCACTCTGCGGCCTCGCAGCTTCCTGCTGTTAGGGGATAGCATGCTACAAAATGACACCACTGGCCCGAACTTTCTGTTCTGTGCAATCATGCCAGATTCAGAGCAGCTCTTCAAAGTTCTAAAGCAAGGAGCTTGCAAGCACTCACTCTTTCCCTTTTAGATCACCCACTGCTGATATACAGCAAGGGTGGCCAGTAACCTAGGAAAAAAAGCAGTAAACTGTAAAATAATTAAAATTAATTCTGATTAGATTTAATAAATGTCTGTCTAATTAATGTAATAATCTAATTGCTTTTCTAATATACTTTAATTAAAAATCCCTCTTGTTCCCACTCTAGCCTATGTAACTGCTTTATTCATTTTTTTAACCACTTCCGTTTTGATGACATTTCATTTGAGCATCCCCAGTAAATACTGTTATACTCAAATGACACATCATCAGGAATCAGAGGCTGCATTCACTGCTGCAGCCTCTGTCACCGCCCTGAAATGAAGTGTCATCAGTGACATGGTTTTCAGCGGCTGTGCTAGCCCCTGCTGTACTGAGCATGCGTCGGTTGTCAGTTCCTACATATGCTCAGTAGGATCTTGTTAATGAAATATTCTTTTTAATTAGTCGAGAAAAGAAACCAGCCCCACCAGCAAAACCGACATCACTTTCAGGGGGGACTAGCCCCTCCCCCTGAAAATCATGTCACTTATGAGGGACGGGGATGGTGTCTGCTTTTCCTGCTCGCCAGGTTTTCTCTTAACAATGTGAGCGTTCTGTGATGTTAGACACTATGTCAAGTGCATCCTGATCTAAGTTCTTGGACAGGACAGTGATAGATCCTTTTTATTAGTATTATTTATGACATGATTTGACTTTATTTTATGATGCTCCAATGGGTAACACTGTGGTTTAAAGTGGTTGTCTGGTATTCTAATAAAAGTCTAGAATAACTCTGTTTGCATGCAGACTACTGAATCCTTGCAGCATGCACACAACATACTGTCAGGATTCTTCAGTGTTGTCAGCAAGATAGGTGGTCACGTGACCGCAAATATGCAATTTGCGTACTTCCGGCTAGCTTCCAACTAGACGTGCTCGGCATCGCTCTAGTGAATTGAGCAAGTGTGAGCATGGATATTCGGAATGTGGCTGGAAGTGCGCAAGACACTTACTTGAGGTCATGTAACTGTCCCCACTTGCCGAAAACACTGGAGAATCCTGACAGTGTGCAGTACGCAAGCTTTAAGAAATCAGATGCATGGCGTCACACAGAATGCACATATTTGTTGGTGATTGCTTGCAAATTATTAATTCATCAACAATGATTTATTTACAGGGTTCAGCTGGAGACCCTGGTACCCCAGGACTCAACGGTGAGAAGGTAAGAAAATAAATTCCATTGAATATCGTATTGTACCTGACTGCAATTGGCTCTACCAAGAGTTAAAAAACTGTGGTCATGACATTCGGGGCTTCATTTGCTTAGATAAACATGAATATGCCTAGTTTATTAATTTCTAATATGTGAGGGGATGATGAGCATGACATGGTGGTTCTCTGCTTGGTGCTTGTACAGTTATAATTGCAGTTATAATCTGCTCCAGTCGTACTCCATACCCTTTCATGGTGATGTCAATTCTTTGATTTTCTTTGATCTCTACTTACTTTAGTTCTGTAAATATTAATATTATAGTACATTAAGAATGGAGTTCACATGCATATGCTTTCCATTATATCAAAGGAAATATGGTGACAGGAGAGACATTGGTGGCCCTTTTAGATATCTTTCAACTCTAAGATGTCTGAAACGCAGTGCCTCGAAAGTGTTCTGTTGCATGGCAAAATCACTTTGAAACCTGATCGAAGAAGCAAAACTTTCCTCCTGCTGAAAAGGATGCCACAATGAGCTGAATTGCTATAGCCAAAACTCTGTGGCTACTGTGTAACCATAAAGGAATAGAGACAAAACAGGATGAGGGCCAGCCGACCTTGAAATCAGGAGTATATACCAAAGCAGACTGCTGTTCACTTACTAGTAGCTAAAACATTTTTCAATTGACTGATTATTCACTAAGGAAGAAGAAAACTGAAATGTCCTAGCTGTAGTACAAAGATGAAGCATATAGTTAGTTTATATGTGTCATCTTTCTAACCTTTAAACTGTGTTTCCGTGCTTACAGTTATAAAAATGGGATTATAAATATTATAAGTGCACATTATACATTATTACATTATAAATATACATTAGAAAGCACATCAAATGTGACCTTTAGAAATGTCTGATGAGAGGTCATATTTGTGATGTGATGTGATGCTTACTGATTTGCAAAAGGAAAGGGGAGCTACAGTGGCATGTAAAAATGTGGGCACCCCTTGTCAAAACTATTGTGATTGTGAACATTTAAGCAAGTTGAAGATGAAATGATCTCTAAAAGGCCTAAAATAAAGATGTCACATTTCCTTTGTGTTTTAGACAAAAATCTATATCTATATATATATTTTCATCTTTTACATTGAAAAATTGCAAAAATTAAAATGATCCAATGCAAAAGTTTCGGCACCCTTGGAGATTTGTGTGCTCAGATAACTGACCAAGGTTTCAGACTTTAATTAGCCTGTTAGGATTATGGCTTTTCACTATCATCGTTAGCAAAGGCCAGGTGATGCAATTTTCCCAGATTTATAAAAAAAACTCTAACCTTGTGCCAATAACAGCGGCCATGGGTTCTTCTAAGCAGCTGTCTAGCATTCTGAAAATGAAAATGGTGGTAGGACCATAAAGCAGGAGAAGGCTATAAGATGCAAAAGCATTTTCAAGTTGCCCTTTCCTCAGTTTGAAATGTAGTTAAGAAATGGCAGTTAACAGGAACAGTGGAGGTCAAGATTAGGTTTGGAAGACTAAGCAAAATTTTAGTAAGAGCTGCTCATATGATTGCTAAAGACACAAATCAGAACTCTCGCTTGATTGCAAAAAGCCTTCAGATAGATTCAGCAGACTCTGGAGTTGTGGTACATTGTTCTACTGTTCAGAGACCCCTGCACAAATATGGCCTTCATGAAAGAGTCATCAGAAAAAAACCTCTCCTTCATCCTCTCATTAAAATTTGACGTTAGAAGTAGGCAAAAGAAAATTGAAACAAGCCTGATGCATTTTGGAAACAAGTCCTGTGGACCCATGAGGTTAAAATAAAACTCTTTTGCCACAATTATCAAAGGCATGTGTGGAGAAAAAAGGCACAGAATTTCAGTAAATGAACATCTCGACAACCACTAAGCATGGGGGTGGATCACTTATGCGTTGGGGTTATGTTGCAGCCGATGGCCCTGAGAACATTTCACGAGTAGAGGGGAGAATGGATTCAAATTTTCAGAAAATTCTTGATGCAAACATAACACCATCTGTAAAAATGGTGAAGTTGAAAAGTGGATGGCTTCTACAAATGGAAAATGATCCCAAACACACGTCAAAATCCACAATAGACTACCTCAAAAGGCGCAAGCTGAAGTTCTACAATGGCCCTCGCCAATGATTTGAACATCATTGAAAGTCTATGGCTAGACCTCAAAATAGTAGAGCATGCAAGACAACCCAGTAATCTCAGAGAACTGGAAGAATTTTCCAAGTAAGAATAGATGAAAATCCCTCAAACAACAATTGAAAGACTATTGGCTGGCTACAAAAAGCATTTACATGCTGTGATACTTTCAAAAGAGGGCTGCTACTAGGTACTAACCATTCAGAGTGCCCAAACTTAAAAAATAAAATAAAAAAACAAAATAAAAATCAGACATACACATATTTGCTATCGCCGCGTTCAGAACCGCCCGATCTATCAATAAAAAAAGGATTAACCTGATCGCTAAACGGCGTAGTGAGAAAAAAAAGTCAAAATGCCAGAATTACGTTTTTTCGGTCGCCGTGACATTGCTTTAAAATGCAATACGAATGATCAAAAGATAGTATCTGCACACAAAGTGATATAATTATAAACATCAGCTCGGCACGCAAAAAATAAGCCCTCACCCAACCAGAGATCACGAAAAATGAAAATGTTACGGGTATCGGAAAATGACGCAATTTTTTTTCAACAAAGTTTGGAATTTTTTTTCACCACTTAGATAAAAAAGAACCTAGACATGTTTGGTGTCTATGAACTCATAATGACCTGGAGAATCATAATGGCAGGTCAGTTTTAGCATTTAGTGAACCTAGTAAAAAAGCCAAACAAAAACAAGTGTGGGATTGCACTTTTTTTTTCCATTTTTCCATTTTCTAGTACACGACATGGTAAAACCAATGGTGTTGTTCAAAAGTACAAACTTGTCCCGCAAAAAACAAGCCCTCAAATGGCCATATTGACCAAAAAATAAAAAAGTTATGGCTCTGGGAAGAAAGGGAGCGAAAAACGAAAACGCAAAAACGAAAATACATTCGAGGGTTAAAGAGTTAAGAGGTGTCCCAATAATTTTGTGCATGTGGTGTAACTATGTATTTGTAAGTAAATTCACAGACAGTCTTCAAAAGACAGGTTCTTTTTTCAGCCGTCCGTAATGCCTGGTAGAAAAAAAGCACTGTCTGTGATCATTATTTTCTTTATCCAAGTTTATATTGCCCATGGGCAGATATTCACAGTACAGATACACAATTCTGCTGTTCACAATCAGGAAGTCTCACCACTATATTTTACTGCTCCGCACTACACCCATCTCTAACTCCTCCCAACCTGGAAAAACCCTTCTTTTAACTATGCTCATGCTGACACTCTCATTCCCTATCTCTATGGTGCCCCACTAATCTGTACCCAATCTTGTCCTATTCAACAACTATCCTCTTATCCTATATCTTTCCCTAATCTTGTACAAAATAGATTTAAGGCACTTATACATTATAATAACAGTAAACAAATATATTAATGTTCATAAAACTCATATTCCATGCTTACACAGTTTAGAGAGGCTGAGACATTTGGCGGCCTTGGTCACCCCTTTACATAGTCACTGCAAATCTCTGGCAGTGGGGAGGAGGGAGCAGTTCTGTATAATATGATGATTGCAATATATTAAGAGAAAAAAAACTGATAGGAGTGCTTGTTTAAATAAAGTCTTATACTACAGTGAGATCCAGAACTGCACTTACTACTTTGCTGTTACATCAGGTCTTATATTTCAGGGACATCCAAAGCTCGCATCCTTTGCATCCCACCCCGCTACAGGAAAATGGGGATCCTGGATTGGTGTGTGTGCTGCTGTTTCATTTTTGATACACCTCTGCAGACCGCATGATGCCCCTTGACATGGCAGGCCAGGACCAGATGGAATGGAAATGACACACACAGTGTGGGAAGACTAAGTGCAACACCAGGGGAAATGGAGACGGAAGCTCAAATGCTAGGGAAAGGGGGAGTGGAGACCCCTAGGCAGATCTAATTGTACCCTGCCCCCCCTACCATCCGTATTGGTTCCATACAAATCACCAAGCAGGAACTTAAACCCTGTATATCCCTAGAGTTAGGCCCTGAATAGGGAAAGGGGGGAATGAGCACTGGTCAGTCCCCACTGTACACGAAAGAGAAGAACGAAGACAAGAGATAAGCAACTTATCTTAAACAGACTCAGAGAGATAGCACCAAACGTCTTCCAACAGCACCAGAGAGGAAGTAAGCCGACTACTATAGCTACAAGCCTTCACAAGGGAAAAATGTGAATATCACCAGCGACTCCCTGAGGCAGACTGGGAATCTGTAAACACTCAGGTCCAGGTGTGTCAATTAGAGCCAGAGGGAGGTTGCCACTGGGTCCAAAAATCAGAAGGATTAAGAAGGCATTTTCAACGTCAAACGCAGAGACCTTCTGCAGCCAGATGCAGAGCGACTGTCTGCAGCATCTGACACACCTGTGACAGGAGATGACTGAGGGAAACCAGAGTCCAAAAATAAACTTTTCTTTACTGAACAACTTGATGAGAAGTAAATACATCAGCTAGCAGGCACAACACTTTAATAATACTTCTTCTGCACAATCCAGAGGCAGTAACGTTATGGTTACATGTAGTGGTATGTCATTTCTGTTACGTGTTTCATACCGTAAGTCCAGCAAATCATTATGGAAAGCTCCATGTTCCCCTGTGATGACCGTACGGCCACTCAAGCTAGTCTCTCCACTTCAATTTGATTTGTGAAAATGTCACTGGCTGAGGTACCTCGATATGATTCTTCACTTTTACTCATTCGATGAGGGCCACATAATCCTTGCGGTGCCAATGCATCTTCAGCTCTCTCTAGGAGAATTTTTGTCTCAGTCTGGCCATATTTTCCTTTATGGCCCTCAGACCTGGCTGCACACTTGCTTCTTATCTATTATGGATAATTGTTTGCCTTAGACCCGCTTGCCTGAGATCAGGAATCCTTCCTTCCTTTGAGTTCTTGCTAGGCCCCCTTACCTGAGATCAGGAATCCTGCTGTCACTTATTCCTTATTTCCTTCAGAACATGATCTATGGTATGGCCTTCTCTCTTGGTACACAAATACCCATTTACATGCAGTTCTGTGAGCAACAAAACCATAGGTCTTTACTTCTCAATCACTTGTCCCCGTCTGCTTAACAACAGGAAACTGCATCTACCTATACCCACGTAACTCCTCCCATCCTGGGCTGGTCCCATTAGTTAATCCCATCTGCAGCTAACCCATTGTTGCAGCACACCAACCAGATAATAGAACATTTAAGACATGGCACTGCATTATATAACCATAAAATCTTCAAAGGGGATGTGGGCAGCTTCTCCACTCTTTTACATGTATATGCATGTAATCATAGAATGTTAGAGTTGGAAGGGACCACCAGGGTCAACATGTCCAACCCCCTGCTCAATGCAGGATTCACTAAACTATCTCAGACAGATGTCTGTCCAGCCTCTGTTTGAAGACTTCCATTGAAGGAGAACTCACCTCTTCTTGTGGCAGCCTGTTCCACTCATTGATCACCCTTACTGTCAAAAAGTTTTTTCTAACATCTACTCTATATCTTCATTCCATTGCTTCTCATGTTTCCAAGTGCAAATGAGAATAAGTATGATCCCTGTACACTGTGACATCCGTTCAGATATTTGTACACAGCTATTAAGTCTCCTCTTAGCCTTCTTTTTTGCAAGTTAAACATTCCCAAATCCTTTAACCATTCCTCGTAGGACATACTTTGCAGTCCGCTTACTATTCTAGTAGCTCTTCTCTGAACTTGCTCCAGTTTTTCAATGTCTTTTGTAAAATGTAGTGCCCAGAACTGGACACAGTATTCCAGATGTGGCCTGACCAAGGAAGAGTACAGGGAGATAATTACTTCACGTGATCTAGATTCTATTCTTCTCTTAATACATCCTAGAACTGTGCTTCTATTTTTTGCAGCTGCATCACAGTGTTGACTCATGTGCAGCCTGTGATCTATTAGTATACCCAAGTCATTTTCACACATGCTGTTACTTAGTTCTGTTCCTCTCATTCTATAGATGTAATTTTCATTTTTCTTGCCCAGATGTAGAATCTTACATTTCTCCCTGTTAAATACTCTTCTATTAGTCACTGCCCATTATTCGAGCTTATCTAGATCCTTCTGAATCCTTTCTATGTCTTCTATAGTGTAAGCTATCCCTCCAATCTTTGCATTGAGGAGCCAGGACAGAGCCTTGTGGTTCCTTACTTAAAACACTATTCCAAATGGATGTGCAACCATTTATTACCACTCTTTGAGTATGATCACTGAGCCATTTATGAATCCACCTAACCGTAGCTTTGTCAATCCCTTACTTGGTAAATTTTCAATAAGGATAGTATGATATACTTTATCAAATGCTTTGCTGAAGTCAAGATAAGCTACATTTACTGCATTTCCCTGATCCACCCAGTCAGTGATTCCATCATAGAAGGATATTAGATTAGTCTGGCATGACATGTTTTCTACAAACCCATGCTGGCTCTGTTTAATTACTGTATTCTTATCCAAGTGCTTACATACATGCCATTTATTAATTTGTTCAACGATCTTTCCTGGTATAGATGTAAGGCTCACTGGCCTTTAATTTCCTGGTTCCATCCTCTTTCATTTTGTGAAGATAGGGACAACATTTGCTCTTCTCCAATCTTCTGGAACTTCTCCTGTTATCAAGGATTTTTCAAAGATTTTGGCTAGTGGTTCTGCAATTTCCTCTGCTATCACTTTCGGTGCCATAGGATGTAATTCATCTGGATTAGGAGATTTAAATTCATGTAAATTAGCTAAGTGTTCCCTCACCATCTCTCTTTTCATAGATATTGTGGATTCTTTTATTCCTTCAGTAGCACTGTGAAGATAAGTTGATGTTACAATTTCTTTGTTAGAAGAATACAGATGCAAAATAGGAATTTAAAAGTTCGGCCTTCCCAGCATAATTTTTGACCACTTCACCCTTTTCATCCAGTAAAAATCTTATAGCATCTTTGACTTTTGTTTTGCTTTTTACATACCCTCAAAATCCTTTTTTATTGCTTTTGGTATCCCTTGCAAGCCTCACTTCATTACTGGCTTTAGCTCCTCTAATTCTAATTCCTTTTAGCCCTGCATTCCTTTCACTAAGTGTCTAAGTTCTGTGTTCATCCATCCTGGTCTCTTTAAATGCTTCCAATTCTTCCTTTTTTGGGGGATTGTTACTGATTGTGCAGTGTGAATTTCATTTATCAAAATCTCCCATCCTTCTTGAACATCTCTGACCTTTAGAACATCCAGCTATTGGAACTTTCCTACCCTCTTCCTGAGTCCATTAAAACCTGCCTTTCTGAAGTCCAACCTTAAAGTCTGAGTCTTCGCTGGTCTTTCTCCTCTTGTAATCCAAAATTTGAGGATAGCATGATCGCTGCCCCCTAAATTCCCAGCCACCTTTACTTCCTCAACCATTTCCTCCCTGTTGGTAAGAATTAGGTCAAAGGTTGCTCATGTTCTCATGAATTAGGTCGATGGTTGCTCATGTTCTCTCTTCTATCTTTTGAAAGAAAAGTTGTCAGTGAGAGAAAATAAGAATTTTCTGGAGCCATTAATTTTGCCTGAGAGAAATTCCCAACAAATATCTGGGTAGTTAAAATGTCTCATGATCACTATGTCATACTTTTCTGAGAACAGAGACATTTGATGTAAAAAGAGTTCATCCATATAGTCAGTCTTTCCAGGTAAACACCTACAATAGTGTCCTTTCTGTTCTTCTCTCCTTGTATTCTTACCCGAACAGTTTCTGCAGAGCTACCATTCTCTAATGTAGTGTGGGCATTAATATACTCAACTACCACTGCTTTTTACGGTGTCCAGCTCCGTTCTTCTCCTCTTCTGGGTGGTTTCACCGCAATTACGACTAGCCGGTTTCCTCTATCCTCTATGCGTGAGTCGGAAATCTCTTTTAAAATGTAAGTCTATAGAGCCTTGTTCTGACGTTCAATAGGTTTATATTGTACAAAACACTTCCGGGTGACCCAGAGTACAGAGTGACCCGAAGAGCTGCAATCACTATTCTGCTGTTACACCATGTCATATATTACATTGGCATGCTGAACCGCAATCACTATTCTGCAGTTACATCATGTCTTATACCCCATTGTCCTGTTACTCCATGTCTTACAATTCAAACTCAAACTTTTATAGCATCTGATTACATTGTCTTTTAACTTTTTAATATTAAAAAATAATTCTAATTCAGTAAGTTTTCATATAGTAAAATGTACTGAACATTGTATGTTTGCATATCTAGACTGATATCCCCATGCATGCGTCTAATGTTCAGTTAAATTCCCATGCTGTGTGGATTCTTAGTTGATATATTTTTGGCATGTTTGTAACATACGGAAGAAAGGCCTAACATCTAAGCTCTTTTCCTACACAAACGGGTAGGTCAAGTATACTGCAGCATTACGTCCTTTTTTCCCCATGTGAATAATATATAATTGACGGATCACGTTACCACAAGGAAAGCATTCATTGAAAGATAGGTTAGAATCCGTCAATGAAGAAAAATGCTCAGACACAATTGTTAGCCAGCTGGGAAATATTGCAGAAAATTCTTGTCTAATTTCTCTTGGCTTATAAGCCTTTTTAAAAAAAAAAAAAAGTAGATCTTTCACTAAAGGTGAAGAGCGAACTGAAGGAAGAATGAAATTAAAACCATAGCTCTTGTCTTCCAGCATTACATGTCCGGCAGTCTTAGGGTTTCAGCAGGTTCAAGCTCTGCTATTTCATCTTCCTGATAATTAATCATTAATCATTAGCAGTGTCTGAACAATATGACAGACTTTAATCGGCAAAGAGTTGCGGAAAGACCCCGAGCTAAGATATCAATTACAATACTTTATTAAGTGCGTACTTTTTATCGAGGACTTGCTGCAAGCCATCACAACACCACCTCATCTTCATCAGCACCATGACAAATGGAAAATCAGAAGTTCAGCAAGTATGTTAGCACCACCTTTACTAATAAACTCTACGTAACTCTACCCATTCAGTAACATTTAGTAGACCACACTAACTCTGTCTGTCACCCTATAGCCATGATATCCATGCAGTCTCACAAGTTCAGAGATACCATATTGAGTTTCCAGCCAAAATAACCCCTCCACGGATTCTGATTTCAGCACTGATTGTGAGGTTCTCTCGGTATCTTCCTGTATAGTATAACAAATAGGCATAGGCATATAAATCAGGATGACAACCATTGTTTATTTCTACTAGTGACCTAAGTAGCAATGGTAATATAATTGTACACGCGGAGTCTGAAGGGCCTTGTACGTCACTTCTCCTAAGTGCCCTTATACCTCTATCACTTTAATCTAGTACATTTAATTAACATTTTTTAGGACTGGTACTCAACTAAACTGTTCACTCTGAATAATCTGCTTGTACTTGAGTTGATGGTGATGCCATGTAGTAAGTAAGAATGCTTTGATAAATGCTATCAATTAACAAAATGCTAAGTGAATTAACAAAAAAAATCTACATAAAAGCCACCCTTTGCCTTCAAAACAGCATCAGTTATTCTGGATACATTTGCGCAAACTCAGGAATTTTGTAGGATTACAGTAAGTATGAGTAACCAATTATACCAAACAGGTAATAAGCTTAAAACTGGGTGAGGATCAGCCAAACTCTGCTACAAAGGCATGGTTTAGAAGACAGTTTTATGTCACAGCTCATACTCCATGACAAGACACAGCAATATAACAAAAGGTAGTTATACTGCATCACCAAAGTCTCTTCCAGACAAAGATTTAAAAGCGGTGGATGCCGCGTCTGAGGTATCTGTGCACAAGCATTACACAGAATTGAGACCACAATACCATGTTATCTCCATTTCAGAACTGCTATAAGTGCAGACATACCAGGGACCACCTCTACCTATATTCTAAATATACTATCTACTACAGTACGTCACTAACGAAGGTCAAAGGTGACCAAAACGTTTGTTAAGCGTACTACAATAAATCAAGTTTTTCACATCTTTAAGTTGGGTGCAAGGTCTCATATTTATTAAAGATTTAAAAGCTGACTGGGGTTTCAAGATGTGCTGATCAAGCTCATTTGAAGAATCACAAAAAATAGTCAGTCCAGGAAATGTGGTGCAACAGATAAAAGCCATATCATGCTTACATCCCTTCAAAATACAACAATATCATCGGCTCAAAAGTGGCAACAACCAGTGGGACCCAGCTACACTTATCAACTGTTTGAAGAAGTCTGGCCAAAAGTGGTCTTCATAGAAGAATTGTTGCCAAAAAATCCTACCTTCAACACGGAAACCTAGAAGTGATAATATGGCCCCATTGTCTAACACCTCCCCCCCTGGCCATTATCTCATCTACAGGCGATATGTGGTTATTTCTCCAAGATGTTTTAAACAACTTCCCTTCCAAGTTTCATCAAAAATTGTGTGCAAGTGTGCCTAGAAGAATTGATGCTATTTTGAAGACACAAGGCTGGTCACACCAAATGTTGGTTTGATTTAGATTTTGTTCATTCCATTTACATGTTGTTTATTGATACAAATAAGCTATTAACACTTCTGTTTTTGAAAGCATTCTTACTTTTGCAGCCTTTTTTCCACACTTACCTGTTTGCACAATGTGGAGTTGCGGAAACAATTTGCAATTTTTGGTTGTTTTTCGTCAGCTTGAAGCAGCTCTGGCAAAATGGATGGTGCAGGGGAGGAAACGTGATGTGCTAAGACATGACTACCCCAGCCCATCAAATTCTTTAATAGTGCCTGAGCTTCTTACTCCAGAAATGTTACTCAACTGACTATGCTAACATTTCTGGTGAGGCACATGCAAGCGCGCACCATTCATAAGATTCATTAAAGTCATAAAGTAGCGTGTGTCTCTGAATAAATTTGGTGCATCTCATTCCTGCTTGGCCCTCATTAAGCCTGACATGTGGGTCACGGGTATTGAAGAATCATGGCCATAGTGTGCTACCTTACTTGATAACTGTATATCATCACAAAGATTAATTTGAGATTCTTGACAGAGAACATGTTTTTGTAATTGATATAAACTACATTGACCTGATATGCTCATCCGCCATAATCTTTGGTTTACATTTCAAAAGTTTGACTGCTGCTTTTATTTTCCTTTCTCTAGGGGGATCAAGGTGCACCTGGTTTAGATGGCATTGAAGGGATGAAGGTGAGCAAATAGTACAGAGCCTCCAGCTGAAGAACACAATATTATAATTATGGTAGTGCTATTGTGTTGTCACTTTTAATCTGCTGTAGGATTGATTTATTCTACGGCTTGTTTGACATTTCTATTAATGTGCTAGAAATCAGTGCATGTCCTGTCATATCATAAATGTTTAGTGTAGAATTAGTATACATATCCTGATCTTTCACTTCGATTTTCATTTTATGTGCTTATATAGCCAGATTAATTATTGCTTCTTTATGTTTAAAATTTATATGCTCTGTATCTTGCTTGTCTTACTAGGTTTACAAAAAACATTGTTAATAAAAAAAAAAAAGAGTTAGCCCCCTACTACAATCTTTGTGGTTTGTTATTATTTACATTCTTAACTTCCTACCAGGTCTCCATATTTGCCCGAGAGGCAGAGCTGTACCTGTCTCTCAGCTAATACAAGTATCCCATCTACGACTGCCCGCTCTGTCTAAAAACCACCATTCTGAGTCTCAAGACGAGCCAATCACTGAACATAGTTTTTTCTTTCCAACATTCCTTCCACATAACCACAAAATAGGCATGGAATAACATGGTAGATTACACTATCTAATCCCACAGTATATACTGTAAAATAATTATATACTATGGGTGATATAGCATCTAACAATAGCTTCCATTAAATATATACATAGGGATATTTTTATCTTTGGAGCTCCAGTCAGAGACAGCAGAAGGAGTCAATTCTTCTATAAAATGATAAAGACTGGCTGACAACTCCCTCACTTCCTTGAACTATTAATCCACCATGACCTGTAACAAGTATGTCCCTTCAGACAACTATTTCAGTCATTAGCTGGATCCTAACTTTTGTGTAGGAGAGGAGCAAAAGTTTTCTATACATTGTATGTGAAGGATAACAAGTCCCAGCTTTACCACTTGACCTCGGCCTGATTCCATAAGCTTAGTCACATAAAAGCTTGTGGAGCAGCAAGAACACAGTGAAGGACTGTTGTCCGAGCCTGCAGGAAGATCATCTTCCTGGAAGACCAAGATCTGGTACAGAAGACAACTGCTTTGGTACCACTGTCCAAACCAAGGAAACTGGCTTTGGAAGCACGTGTTTCTACTGTCACAGGAGAACAAGTTGAAGCCTATGTGGAATGCTGTTTAGCAAAGTGAATCAGAAGCCATGTGCTGGGGGTTCCCTTATCTGAGGTGAGGGGGTGATCATACAAATAAAGCTGACTGTGACTAGCTAATAGTGTGTAGTGAGCCAGGAGTTCCTTGACCCATCTCCCTTGAATTTCCCACATACAGCATCACTCAACTGGCTGAGCACTTCTGTGTTCTCTATAAAAGAGCCGCTGCCAGACATCTCTGGTGGCAGCTTCTCTTTTAAAGAACAATAGGATAGGCAGTCTGAAATCGGATATGCCAGATCTTTCTGTCCGCCAACATCATTTGCCGGGGTACTGTATACATTAGACTGTTGGAAGAACACATCAATATTCACAGGCTCATCCAATGTTGGTATAATATATATGTGGGACTTAAAGGGAACCTGTCACCCCCCAGGGCGTTTTTAACTAAAAGAGCCACCTTCAGCAGCACTAAGGCTGCATTCTGTGAAGGTGGCTCTTTTGTTTCTGATCCCCTGTAACACCAAAATATTGAGTTTTATAAATAGGTCCCCATACCTGTATTGAGTCCCATAGGTATGGTGTGTCCCCCTGTATCATCCTCCTCCCAGCCGTCCATCATCCCCCTGCTTCGTTACTGCGCTGCCTCCTCCTGTGTTTCTCTTGCCATTACATGCTGGCGGGCGCCTGTGCTGTGCCAGCAGTTCACTGCGCATGCCCGGGAACTGACATCACGCTATCGCGCCTGCGTGTTTCAGAGGCACCAGATCCCGCCCCGCAGTGTGTTTTGATGTATTCACACTGCGGGGCTGGCAATCTGGCGCCTGCGCAGTTAACAACTATAGCTGCTCCTGCCCCCTTCTTCCCCCGCTTTCGTTTTCCTCCCTTGGCAGCGTCTGATGAGCTGAGCAGTTCCCTGGCCGGTCAGCTCATCAGGTGCTGCCGAGGGAGGAAAATGAAAACGTTGGGAGAAGGGGGCAGGCGCAGCTATAGTTAACTGCGCAGGTGCCAGATTGCCAGCCCCCCAGTGTGAATACATCAAAAGGTGGCTCTTTTAGTTAAAACGCCCTGGAGGGGTGACAGGTTCCCTTTAACAAGTAAAGACTATCCAAAGAAGATGACCTCTCAAAACAAACTTTAGGCAAGAAATTACATGAACTAACATTAGCTAGTTACAACTACAGGTTTTGAGGTAGAAATAAAGCTCTTCACAACCAATTTACAGTTCACAGTTTATTTAATAGCCGGTGATAAATTGTCCCTTCTAAAAATGCCAACTCTAAAAAACAAATACCAGTACACCATTGCTATCAGGAAGGTTTCCAATTGATATAGGAACCTCAGGGAAGTCCTGTGTATGCAGTGCAAATTAGTGCTTACTGTGTTTACTGCCCTTTTCTTGGAGATATTTAGGAGGAAAGATAGCATAAGAATCTAAATTTAACAGTTTACTATTCTGACCATTAACCCTTGCATTAATTTTGTGTAATGATGGTAGTATACTCTTTGTTTTTATAGGGAGATCAAGGAGAAAATGGGGAGAAGGTAAGTAGTTATGGTAGCTGTTATTATTAGGCTACAAAGATGATTTGATATGCTCACAGATAAGAATTTCTTAATAATTTTAATAATAATGGTGTTATGAGACACTCACCAAAAGAATAACATTTTATAGACCAAGCTGACTAATGATGTTAGTAAGTAGGGGAGAAACATGGCTTGAACTCATTGCAAATTATGGGTCTCATTTCATTTGTCATGGTCCCTCAAGTGAGACGTTCACAAATCAGACGTTTACTACCATTGTGTTACTTGCTGCCTAATCAACTGATTTCCAATAGATAGATATACAAAACAAACCTGACCAGCACCTCCCAATTGTGAATAGGTGCAAGCTGTAGTGACTGAAAAATATGTATAAAAAAAGCACAGCAGCACACTGTGAATGCCAAGACATTTAGTGTCAATGGAAATAACAATTTCCAACCGCATTGTCCCTCAGCAAGATGTACTTACAAAAAAGCAAAGGCTCTTAGCACATATATTGGCCAATTCCATGTGTGCCCATCAACCATGGCAAGGTGACACTTCTCTGATGGGTCCTGTCTATCCTACTGTACATGCCACTTTTGGGCTAAAAAGCCTACAATAATGGACACACACGTCTTTCCTGGGCTGCAAGCCTGCAATTTGAATGTGCAAGTAGAATTGGTTGAGAACACCTGCAAGTCAATGGGAGGAGGCATTCACAAACTGCTGCTGTGCTTTTTTTATACATATTTTGCAGTCACTACAGCTTGCACCTGTTCACATTTGAGAGGTGCTGGACTGCTGGTCAGGTTTTTTGTATAGCTAGTTTGGAAGGTGTGGCTCCATCTGCTCTGACACTGTACTCCTCCCATTGACCAGCAGGTGTTCTCAACCAATTCTACTTGCCCATTCAAATTGTAGGTTTGCAGCTCAGGAGGGACATGTTTATCCATTATTGTAGGTTTTTTAGCCAGAAAGTGGCATGTTCAGTAGGATAGGATATGACCCATCAGAGAAATGTCACCTTGCCATGGTTGATGGGCACACATGGATTGGCCAGTTTGTGCTCTAAGAACCTTAGCTTTTTTTGTAAAAAAGCTGAGGGACAATGCGGTTGGAAGC
>VIAB01001549.1:85325-125478 GCA_009801035.1 Oophaga pumilio
GAGACACTATACAAGCAGTACGGCATAAAATTTATTTTGAGACCAACAATGCAATGGCAAGCTCACCACATAACAAAAAATTACAAAAATCACACACACTTAAAAGGGTTTTACAGTTTCACAAAGTTGTGCCCAAATGATACCATAGTTTTAAAAAAGAAACACATAGTATTCACTCTCTCCTAGTCCAGCTCCACCTCTGCTACTGTCTCTGTGCTTGAGCTACCGAGACTCAGCAGGTCTGCTCTTGTAAATTGCATGAGCCGCTGAGCTAAGCATGGTGGCTCAGTGGTTAATGCTGGGATCCTGAGTAAAATCCCCTTAAGGATAACATCTACAAGGAGTTTGCATGTTCTCCCCATGTTTGCGTGGGTTTCCTCCGGGTTCTCTGGTTTCTTCCCACACTCCCAATGGGGACAACAGTGATAGTGCTTCGGAATATGATGGCGCTATATAAGAATTGGATGGCGCTATATAAGAATTGGATTTAAAAAATCATGGTTTTCTGTTTAAATATTTTATTTTTGCCAATGGTTTTCTTTTCCATCTTACACTCAGTATGAAAAATAAAAAAATGATCACGCTGGTGCTTTTTTTTAGACTTTAACTTCTTCTCGTTAAACACATTAAACACTTGTACAATATATTAACCACAATAAACAGACTCCTAACACTATCTTTTGCATAGAAGTGTCTAAAGAGCCTCTGTAAAGGTCATTGTGAAGGGAGAAGGAGCAGGGTCAGCTGTGACATTGCCTATTGTGAATGGTAGATCCTGTGTTATCATTGTGGATCCTGTTTTATAGAGGTGTTATCATTGTTATAATGCCTCCAATGATAAGGAGACTTGCTGAAAAAGTCTAAAAAAGTCCAGTGGCCAATGTGAAAATTGCAAGATTACTAATTTAGTTTTTCAATAAAGACCACGATATGAAAAAAAAGAGTGACAAAATAAAATACATGTTATACAAAAACCTGATTTTAAAGAAAATGTGTGTATGTGTATACATACACACATACAGTATATAATTCAATAATTTTAGCAACTATTAGATCAAATATGGCATTTTCATGCTTTCTACAAAACATCTGTTAGAAGAAGTTTATGACACTACGAATTACTTTAGAATGTTGTTAAATAATTGTTAAATCTAGTTGTTACAACGACCAGATGGTTGATGCAATGAAGTAGGTTGATTCAGGAAGACTTGGCTTTTTGCTCATCTAATATATAAATATCGCTTTGTTATATTGCATTTTTTCAACTTGGGAGCCTGTGGAAGATGGATAACCGATGGATGTCAACCTTCAAGGGCATTCATCACTGCTATGAAGTAAAAGAAAGTAGATTTCGAACATATATGTTTGTTAAAAATAAGTAGACTTAGAATGGCATCTATCGGACGTAGATATTGGCTTGTCATATTTAACATCTCGCTCCACACATCTTGGGATATATTGGCTTTAGAAACAAGTTAAGGAAATACACATGTGTAAATTTGGTAAAGTAAACCAAAATCTCAAACCCTGGATGAAGATAAATTTAGCTTTGAATTGTAGAATCTGGTGTCCAAATTCAAAGCTGCTGGATGTGCTTGTCCGGGATCTGTAATATAAGGTTGACAAGGGTACAGAACACCTTTTTAATGATATAGAAAACAATCCTGAAGTGTCTTGGACTGTATGATGAAGAAACAAAAACAATGCAATTACCCACAAATGTCTTCCAAGATATTGCATCACTTAAGGTACTGCCACACTAAACAATCCCGCTAGCGATCACGATATCGACGCATACTAATGCGATCGCTAGCGGGATTGTTTCTATATCGCTGATAGCGGCTTAACTTAGCGATGTCGTTAAGGACGCTATCGCGGTTAGCGATCTCCTTAACGACTTTAGCGGTACAAAAGTACCGCTAAATCGCTAAGAAAAGGTGCCACACTCAGCGATATATACTTACCAGCAGGGGCGCCGACGATAAAATAGGGTCCGGAACGATGTCAGCGACGAGCGAGATCACAGCAGGATCTCAGCAGGGGCCACGTCGCTGGTAGATGCCGCACACAACAACATCGCTAACGGGATCGCTAAATAGTGACGTTTTTTAGCAATCCCGTTAGCGATGTTGTTTAGTGTGGCATACCCTTTATCCTTGTTTAAAAAGCAACTGAACATCTTGATGTTGCTATAAACTGTGGAAAACAATAAAACAAGATGTTGATTAGATTTGCAAAAACTCCATTCTACAAAATAGCTTAACCTCGATTATAGCGAAAAAGCCACGGTTCGCAGAAACCAACTCCTAATATTAATCTCGGCAGCACATTTTGTATACACTTAACGACATGCCGACAAGAATGATAATTTGGAAGAAAGCTTAAAAATAAGTTTACCCGACAAACAAGCATTTTTCTCTTTTGTCATGTATTGTTCTGATTAGACAACCAAATATTGTGAATGCAAATTTCTAATATTAGTCCAGTGTAAATGCAACCTAAGCAAACTTTTTTCTTTTTTTTATTCCATAGTTTGCCTTTTTTCAGTAGCAAGATACTTAAAGAATTTTCCCAAATTCGCTAAACACTATTCAAACATTCAAATATGACTTTTCCGAAAGCAGGATTCCTTGCACTTCAATGAAGGGTCTTGTTTTATAAACTCAGTACAACACAAGTTTAGAGGCCAATGTTTCTAATTGAATCCCTTCATGGCCTTGCGATTTTCCGTTTTAGCACTGCTATGGATAGCATAAATCAAGATCTCCTATGAACGCTGGTAATGGGCCGGCATTCACAGGAGGATCAGAATGACAAGCACAGGATCAGCATCAGCAGACCCCGCTCTATCACGTGATGGGTGCGACGATGGCCGGGATGGCTAATGCACTTCCGGCCGACACATGTTAAATCCTGCAGTGATTGACTACGGGATTTAACTGGTTTATAGCCGTGGGTGGGGCACTGCAACTTTTAAAGTCACATGGCTTCTAATTAAAGCTGGAAAGATTACATTTTCTAATGCATAAGTATTACAGGATCCCCTTTTACACTTGTTAATGCAGAATTACTTGTATCTATGACAGATACAGATATTCTCCCTTAAAAGTAACTACTTATTAGAAATGAGCACATCTTTTAAAATTTGAATTCACTGAATTATCCCCAAAAAATTTGATACGGGTTGAATGATTTTACACAAATCTCAATCCTGGTAAGATTGTAATTGCTCAGAAAAAATTCACTTGAGAGATAGAACCCTGCAGAACATAAGAGCTTACACTCTATAACAAAGAGAGAGGACCTTGTTTATCATAAGAGCTTACACTGTACAGGAAAGAGAAGGAAAGAGGACCCCACTGACCATAAAAGCTTACACTCTACAGAAAAGAATGAGGACCCTGCTGACCATAAGAGCTTACACTCTACAGGAAAGAGAAGACCCTCCTGACCATAAGAGCTTACACTCTACAGGAGAGGGACAGAAGACCCTACTGACCATAAAGCTCATACTTTACATGAAAAAGAGAGAGCGACAGCCATGCTGACCATAAAAACCCACACTTTAGAGGAGAAAGAGAGAGGGAGAGGACATTGCTGACCATAAGAGCTTATGCTCTACAGAATAGAGAAACTTTACCCAGTGATGCCGGAGATGGAAAATGACTCTGCTATAGAAACTATGCTCCACTGGAAACTGCTGATCTATGATGGCCCAAGTACTGACCACCACTGTACAAGGTATAACAATCCACCAAATGTCATAGCTGCAGAGCATTATAGAAAGGCACACTCAAAAATGCAAAATGATGTTAGCCTGCTCTCCAATGCTTCAGTAGTGTGGGAAATGGTGATGAGCTTTTTTTTTTTTTGCGAACTGTGCATCGAATCTCAAACTGAATTTATGTGAAACTGTGTGGCTCAATCCACTCCTCTCTATGCCTTATATCTCTACAGTTTGTGAAACTAGAAGCATTTGTATATATACTAAGACCGCACAGAAGCCTGTGGGTGCTTATTATACCTCCGTTCAACTTTGAGGTTTTACCCAGTCATAATATGGCCATGTGTATAAGGCTGTAAAGACATCATTATTGTTGGTCATCAAATTAATTCATAATTAACATAACTGTCACTTATATGATACATGTTAAATCCCTCTTCATTTGTGAAACCTGTCTTTAAAGGGAATCTGCCAGCTGATTCATGCTGCCGGAACCAGAGTCTGGCTGCACTATTGCAGCCGAGTATGTTTTATTCTGAATTGTTGCAGTGTTTTTAAGAAAACATACTTTCACAAACCTACCGGGGACTAAGCATCTTGGAAGACTTTTCCAAAGCAGGACCCCGTGGCTTCTCCTTGTTCACCTTTATTGACAGGTCTCTTAATATACACACACATAATATATATGTTTTCTCTGAAACGCCGCAGCAATTCATAATACCACATACATGGCAGCAATAAAGCATCTAGTGTCTGATACAGGATGGCTGTGGTTCGTGCAGCATGAATCTAAGTGCAGCTTCCCTTTAAACCAAATAAGCTATTTTTAAAGACATATATTGATGCTTATAATATTTTCAGCTATATTTTGTACCAAGTCTGAAAAAGGGTTTTTATCAATGTTTCATTTTATTTCTAGAAGTTTTTGATGCTGTGTTTTGGTGCGGGAAATTGTGATATGATATTTTAAAAAAAAAGATAATTAAAAAATCCTTGACTCTGACTTCAATCCAAGGGGTATCTCTTTTAATATGTTCAAAGAAATGTTTGTAGATATTTCTACCATTTGTGTGCTCATGTAAATGTGTCTTGGATTCTACTTTTCGGTTTGATTGTACTACACTGGTCACATTCATACATTATTGCTAATATTCAGGGCTTGTCAAAATGGTAGAAAATGTTTATTGCATTGCTTTGTCTATATAATTAGCCCTGCTGTGGAATGACAATGTAAAACTTCTACTTAATATTAATGAAATGTGCAATTAAGTCATGCAGTGAACTTTGACACAGAAACAAACTCCACTGATTTCAAGTTTGTAACTTGCAAAAACCATGAACTGATAAAACAATAAAGTGCAGCCCCCGGCTGGTGCTACCTTCACATGTAAGGATTTCACAGCTTGTGTCGTTCGCATTTATTTTTTTAAGAATATCGTTAAGACCAATTATTGTTCAGCAGGAAATTACATTTGATTGCTGGGATATTTCCTGCTGAGCATACAAATGAAATCTTCACATGTTAGGCTACTTTTCAAGCTTCCTGAACAGTGATTGCATAGGATTAAGGAACCAGAGAGAACATTGGACTATACACACACTTCCATCTCTGACCCCATCTTTATGGGAGCACCTTCAACTTGTTATTGCTAAGTAATGGACCATTGGACTTTGATGGGCTATTGAGTTTACATCTACTGGTGAATATTAGTCGTATGTTATCAATGAAGCATATATACGCATGTATTGACTCCTGGAACCATTACTTCTATTGCTCCGTGTATTACATCTGCACTGATTTATTAAGTATTTTTAAGCTACTATATGTCAGAGCCTGGTCATTCATATTTCTAAACATTAAGTCATGTACCTCTCCTAAACAAGTAGCTTTTGAGCAAATTATTAAGTAGCTAAACCACTTAAGGTTCTTTAGTTACCCTGTCATAGTACACACACGTGCGCGAAGGAATACTCAATGTGTGCACATACCCATAGATAACCATTACCTTTAGTACTATTTGTTTGTCTTAATAACCACCTATATTTCCCAAGAATTGAATCCCCATTGATTGGACAGTCTCAGAGTCTCCGACAAACACTCCTTAGATAAGGGATCTTGTCACTTATTCATAAATTTCCAGGAAGAGTATCAGAAGAAACATTTGTGCTTATCAGTCTAAAGCTGTAACAGTAAACCATCAAATGTGTACGGCGGCCGCCCCCCAAAATTTGCTATTGTCGGAAATAAGAATTATAAGAAAATGAGCATGCCTCATAAAGTTTCTGAGAAATCATTGTTTTTGAAAAAGCCACTGTGTGATTATAGCATTCCTTTATAATTGTGTTCTTAAGGTCTATATTTGTTTCCTAAGGGTGATGCAGGATCATCTGCTGCTGGAATAAAGGTCAGGTCTTTCCTTGTGTCAACTTTTAATGCATGTCACTACTTATTAATTTTCATATATTTACCTTACCTTTTGTACATAATCTGATTATTTCTTTTTGCTGTTTTTGTTACAGGGTGAACCTGGAGAATCGGGCCGCCCAGGACACAAGGTAAAACTTACCAGAACTATATTTGACAAACAGAAAAAGTATTAAATGGGTTGACTAATTCTTGGCGAACCCTTCTTAAATTCTGTAGTCCCCCTTTTAAGCTGGCACCATTCCAGTGATATCAGCATCAGGTCTCTGGGCCTTTTCTTGACATTGTCACATTAGTGTTCAGGGAATCATTGGGTGCTAAAGGGCTGCAGTACTTACATCTCCCCGATGTCCGACTTTTGTCCAAGGATGTATGTAGGAAGGAGCCCATTAGCGGCCGATGATTGGCTGGAGCAATCAAGTGGCGTAATGTCATGTGAGAAGACCATGCCAGAAGACCTGAAACCAATCACATACAGTAGTAGCATATATATTATTGCAATATAATTACATAAAATATGCTCCTTGAAATTAATTATGATATTACTATTAAGCTACATTCACACGTTTTTTCGGTCCAAGTGTTGTCCAGGCAAAAAAAGACATCACGTGGACAGCACTAAGGCCAATGTTAGTCATTCAGTACAGGTGTTCAGTTGACCATTTTTCTTACGTAGATTGAATGTCGACATGAAAAAAATCTCAGTGTGAACTATTCTCTTCCGTATTTCAGATGAGAATTGACTATTCAAGTCTGTGGATGCGCAAAACATCAGATCCCTTACGGATCGTCTATACAATATCCGATTTTTATTGATACATTGTCATTGTTAATATAAACTATATTTGGTCTAATTTTTTTAATTGCAAATGTCTAAAAACTGATAATATATTCAGTAGATGCCATACAGATAGCATAGGGGTGATAATACAGATTAAAATTCTCCCGTGTGAACATATCCTTACTGTGATGTTTTTAGTTAGTTATGGCTGACTTTGCTTTTATCGCTTGCTCCAGTTCTTAAATGAAACTAACCTATGACTGCTGCCATGTTTGGCTGTTTGCACTGCATGTTGAACTAAGTAATGGTATAACACTTTGCTGTCTATCACCTTTCTGAGCCAATGTGAACTGTCTACAGTATAAGTATGAATTATAATTGTTCCCAACATGCACCAATAAAAGTATCTAATAGTTGATTAGAAATAATCTATTAATAACCATCCAGCATAAAATGAATACATATTATTATTTATAATTATAGCGCCATTTGTTCCATGGCGCTTTACAAGTGAAAAGGGGGATACATAAAAACGAGTAAAGTAATCTTAAACAATACAAGTCACCACTGGTACAGGAGGAGAGAGGACCCTGCCCGCAAGGGCTCACAATCTACAAGGGATGGGTGAGGATACAATAGGCGAGGGCAGAGCTGGTCGTGCAGTGGCTTGGTTGTTCGGTGGTTACTGCAGGTAAAGCCCAATGATTGTGGATTATTTGTGAATCCCCAACAAAATCCATAAATTCATCTAAGATTAAAATTGCTCACATGGCAATGCTTCTCTGGTCCGCTGCAGATCTCTCTACATCCGGCCACCTATAATACTGTACTGTCATTCCTTGAGGCGCGGGCAGACAGAGACCGGCATTGCTATAGTAGATAGTGAGATTTTTTTTATTTCATGCAATCAGCTGTTTTACGCAGAGAAATCAACACCAAATCAACACCAAATCAACACCAAGATATGCCTCAATATTCACAGCAATTCCTTTATGTGTGAGCGTACTTTTCCATTGTATGAAAGAAGAGGTTAGCAGTAAGATATAAGGCATTCCACATATAACTATTTCATAACATTACAGAGCCAAAAACATTTGACTTTTCTTTGTATCCAGACATTTTTCTCTTAGACAGTGTTGTTAAATTATAGATTCGTAGCACAGTTTTCATATCATAAGAAGGTATAAATACGGCAATGTGACACATTTTTCATGATGAAAACAATTTTTCATTGGAGAATTGTTCATATCGTGGTAAAAATCTATTTGTGCCTGCCTCTTTCCCATAGAAAGGGTGATGTTCAACGTCTCTTATATCACCTTGCAGTTTGGATTAGGGTGACTTACATACACAAAAGTGTATAAACACTATAGAAATATTTCTCCCGCTCATTAGAACTCTAGGCGCTCAAATACCGTATTTTTCAAATTATAAGACTCACTCTCCCCCCCAAATTTGGGAGGAAAATGAAGATGTGTCTTATAATCCAAAGGTAGATTACCAGGGCAACTGCAGTGGAGCAATGTCACAGGAGGGGCAGGGTCGCTGCTTCAGGAGACCATCGTCAGCAGGAAGATGCTGCGGGCCTCGAGCTGGGAAGAGGGGGTGTCCCGGTGCTGCAAGACTGCAGGCCCTGGGCTCTCCTAAGATGTTGGCGCTGAGCAGAGTCCTCCTTCCCATTGATTTCCCTGCAGTGGATTTTGGGTACTTAGTGAAACTTCTTTCTAGTACACGTCCACTTGTACTGTACTATTACAAGATATCATGACCTGAATGAAAGTTTACACAAACACGTAAGGGAGAAATTAGGGCTATAGCACACTTTTCCCCTTTAATGATTCCGTACCCTCACTTTATCACAAGTGTCTACGTTTTGCCAAACTGACAAACAATTCATTTTGTATGGAAAAGAAAGAAAAACAATTTTGCTTGACATTTCTTTGGTAGCGATGTACACAGATTGCTTTCACGAAGCTTAGATGTGAAAATTATGTTTGCTCTGTTCTTTTAAGGTGGCAATCACACTTCTAGTAATTTTCTAAAATTAAAGAATTTTCAACGCCACCAAATAACAAGAAAAAGACAAGGAAAGCTTTATTGTAAGGATGAACTAGAAAAAGCTTTGAAAGCAAAAATAGGGCAACTAGAAGCTTAAATGTTTAGTCTGTCACGTCGCAGGGAACATCAAAAATATGATAACGCAACAATGGACACTATTAACCCCTTTAGGACTGGGCAAATTTCAGTTTTTGCATTTTTGTTTTTTCCTCCTCTTCTTCCAAGACCCATAACACTTTTCTGTTACCATTAACATGGACATATGAAGGCTTATTTTTTACAGGATGAGATATAGTTTTGAATGGCACAATACATTTTACCTTGAAATGTACTGAAAAAGGTAAAAAAAAATACAAGTGGGATCACATGGTGAAAAAATGATATGCTGCCATTGTTTTTTGGGTTTTGTTTGTACATTTTTCATTGCATGGTGAAAATGACTTGGTAAAATGATTCTCAAGGACAGTACAATTATGGAAATACCAAACATGCCATTTTTTATTATTTGTGTGAAAAAAATTTCGAATCAGCTCTGCTTAAATGGGTGAAGCTTGGGCGTAGTCAGGGCAAGACCATACTCCTGTCAAATTCATCAAAAATGTCAACATTTTGCATGCCGGAAATGCTACTATTGTACATGACAGAAGTATAATTTCTGGAGTGGTGCACAGAGGTGCAGACTGCAGAGGAGATGTGCCGAATTCATTTAGTGGCATGTGCCTCTTATTGAATCCAGCGCCGTGGACTCCATCAAAACTGGTGTAGTGCCTCGCCAGTCTTGATAAATTGGCCTCATAATGTTTGTTTGTGTTGCCATTTTCCGAGACCCATTATATTTTTCCATGTATTGAGTTGTGTGAGGATTCATTTGTTTTGTGTGGCAAGCTGACATTTTCTTTGATGCTAATTTTGCAGTGCATATGATGTTTTTTTAAAATTATAATTTTGTGGGGGAAAGAGTAGTGATGGAAAAACTCAATTCTGGCATTTAGAGGGATTTTTTTAAATTGTTTAGAATTTACTGCCCAGGTTCAATCATTTTATATTTTAATAGCCCAGGCTTTTATGGATGTGGAGATACCAAACCTGTTTATTTATTTATTATTTCATTTCTTTAATTTTAATGGGGGGGAAAGGAGGAAGATTTAAATTTTTATATTTTTTAAAATTCTGTAATTCTTTTTTAAAAGTTTATTTAAGTTTTTTTCTTTATTTTTAATTCCCATTGGGGACATACACTGGTGATCACATACATAAGCTCTGCATCAGCACACTGTAATTGATAGATATATGAACTCCGCTATTCTGGACCAGCCTACTCTAACAATATACACGTAAATAATGTGAGGTACTTAGTTAACATTATTTTTCATAAGGTATAAAAGCCATCCAACCATGACAAGGTGTACCACATATGGACAGTCCCTAACTCTAATTATTCACTTCTCAGTGTACTTACAGAGGCCATATACTGTATGAACTGTGGAAGAGATGGCATCCAGGCTTAGCTCTTAATTAAAACCTTTCTGAGAAACATGGGTGGATAAGAGTGTACAACCTGGGACAACCTTGCTTTTTTTTGTTTTGTTTTGAATCTACGATCATCTCCAATGAATTACAGCCTCTGGCTGAGCTCATCGGGAAGAGCACAATTCTTCTTTAGGCTCCCAGCTACCACGTTAAACCAGTGGAGCCTCACAATATCATCATGGAGGAATCGTGGTGGATCCGCGCATGCACCAGCAACTGTGTCATTTAAATGCCGGATCTAAATTGTTAACAGCAGCAATCAGAGCTCAGGTCTGGTCACTTCTGTTGGAAACAGCTACAGGGCTATGTAACATAGACGGCATCTAAAGCGTGAGGAGCGAGGTTTGAAGCTAAGCTCTAGCATAGGACACAGAGTTACACCCATATGGGCGAAGGGGATAAGCTTATTTTATCATTAAAAATGGAAAGTGCAAATATATTCCTCTATTCTCTTGGCAGCTAGCTCTTTTCATCCACAGACGTTAAGGGAATATATCAAGTATAGCATAATATTTTTCTATAATTAAAACCAGTTAGCTAAACAATTTAATAAGCTATATTTATTTTCTGATTTCATTTTTTTTATATGATGTGATAGGACATATTGCCTAAACTGCTACTAACAGGATTTAGAGATATGCCCTACAGTCCTACAGCAGCCATATGTACCACAGACACCAATAGTCGGGAGTAGAGATGATCGTATTAGTTTGAATTCGGTTCTGAATATGATCGCCATCAAATATTGTTTTTGCAATATTCGTCGCACACAGCCGAACTTCATTAGTGTCAATGGGAGTAGACATTACAGATATGTTTGGAAAAAAACATAAGACATACATTCGGCACGAATAGTGTTTGATTATGGCCCGAATATGTCAAAATCAGATTCAGGGCCAAAATCCGAACAAATTCGCTCATCTCTAGTTGGGAGCCGACTCACTGACTTGTATACAAGAGTTTAGGGCATGGGCATGCCCTGTGATAAGTGCAGAGATCATTGTGCAAGGAAGGAAAGAAGGAAGAGTACTGTGGCAGTCATGACAGTCACTTATATGGTGCAGATTGTGTTATCTATAGATGAGTTTTACCATTTATTGTGATCTTAACTGATTATCAGTGTCTGCTGAAAAGTGATCACTACAGAACAGGAAGTATCAGCTCATTATTAGCCTCAGTGGACAGTGTGAAAACTGAAGGATTTACAATTTTTTTAAAATATTCAATTATATATTAATTTATTCAATAGCCTGCCTACTTCCTGATACCAGAACATTGCATTAAAAATAGGCATTTTTATGAAATCTGGTGAGAGATCTGCTTTAACAAAGATAAGTTCCAACTACTTTAAAACATTCCAATGCTCTTAAATGCTCTGTTAGAAAAAGTCCAGAGCTTTGAAGTTTTCTGTGAGATGCTTTTCTTTGCATATCTCCACCTTTTACTGTTGCCAATTTCAAAAATAATTCCTCTCTTGCCAATTTCAAAAATAATTCCTCCTGGCAGCATAACCAGTTATAAGGTTGGATCCATGATTTTTGGAGATTCCATAATTTTTTGCAATGAAGCTTAATTAGGGACATCCTTTTGTTTAGTAAAAATAAAGGGCGGTAAAGTCAATCAGTAAAAATGTAGTGCAGTGTTAAGGTAATAAACAGCAAGAATGTCTGTATAAATTAGGGACAATGCAGGGTAGTCGAATGCATTGACTTTCCATCCGTCCTAAATTGCAACCTTATAGGCCTCATACACATGACTGCAATAAGAATCCAGCTAGACAATACAGCGCCTATTACATTCTATGGGCACTTACTGTACCTTCTCTGTCGGAAACACATATAGGTGTTATATTCCTTCCAGGGAATCTGTGAGAAATGAATTTATGGCATACTTCATCATATGTCATATAACAGGGCTATGCTGTACCCAGTGGTGGTATATAGAGGTGCCACACATACTATAGATGTGCATTGTGCATCTAGTAATGTGGGTAGTGCACGAGGCTGAACACTTTGGCACCTTTGCAGACTGGCATTACTATGCTTAATAAAACCACTTTTATAGAACGATACAAGTTTTATCACATTTTCCTTGGAGCAGCCCAGCCCCATTCATTCACTGAGGTTTCTCTCTGTAGCAGGTAGTTTGATGATAACTATTAATATTGATTCCACAGATGTTTGCCATCTACATGTGAGCGACCCACTTCACGTTCCGTTTTATCTGCATGTTGCTAACCATGAGATATTTTTCTGTGTTGTAATATAATTCTTCTCTAGGGTGAACCAGGACTGCCTGGGCTGCCGGGACTTCCTGGGATAAAGGTAAGTGCATCTAACTTATTGTATAATACTACATCTCTTCTCCTTTTTCTGTTCTATTTTTAGTGATTTAATGATTTTTTTACATACTTGAAATGGTTGTTTTCCTATAATGTTACTGAGCTTAAAAATGCAGGAAACATCAGTAGTGCTTTGACGTTTTGCTATTCTCCTCTTTTCTATGCCACATGACATTTCTTGATGTCTTATTGTCATTTTACTATTCTACTTCCTAATTAAATGGTCGGCATTTTGATTCTTGAATTTCTTATTGACTTGACGGAAGTCGCGGTGGATCATCAGCAGTTGGTGCTACACCAATCACCTGTGGGAATATAATATAGCCAGGACAATGACATTATAAAAAAATAAAGCTAGGAGGCATTTTAAGGAAATTTTAGGGTATCCAAGAACTTATGAACAAATGTTTGCTCCCACTTTCTCGATACCTTTCTCACATATACAAAATATGCATTATGCTTCTGTCCAACATAGCCAAATGTGGTCTCCCTATATATGAAAATCTTAAACAGGTACTTTCGGCAGTAGAGGATCGATTTTCTACCTACATCTGAAGTTAGTCCGCCTATGGTCATTTTATTCTTTTATATGATTGATGTGTTTTTTAAAAAGAGTTTGACCTTGTTTGATGTCACTTTGAATCTGTTAATATAACTACTTTTTCTAGATACCAAATGTTCTGTTATGGCTGATAATGATTTGATTCATAACCATTCATTCTTCATTGTGAAAGTCTTTGCAGTGCTATTTTATGCCAGGTTTAGGAGAAAGGTATCCACGGCAATATTGATTAAAAAAGTAGTCTTGCTGAATTATATCTGTCATTATTCTCAAGCAATTTCATTTCATTGCTTTTACACTAAAGAGAGAGAACATTTGATTGTAGAATCAGTGGAGAATCTTTACAAATGTGCACAAAACTTTTTCTTATATTTTAAGTGAAGAGAAGCATTTTAATTTTTAGGCCCTAGACAAATACTATTGCTAACAAGAGAATCAACACTTATAGTGATGATAAGGACAGGTGCAGACAAGCTTAGGTCTGAGTGCGATTCGACAAAACATTGGATCGCACACGGACCAATGTTATGTTATGGGGCCATCTGAGTGCAGTCCGATTTCCACAGACTGACAGAATGGAGACATTTTCTTCTCCATCGTCCCCTCATCCAAGACAATTAGATCACACTATGTTCACACTCTGGTCAAATTCTGATCCGATCCCGATTGTCTCAGAATACACTGTCTTCTGCACCTTCCCTAATGGAGAGCAATAATGAGGAAACAGTAGGCTTGTGCCATGATTCATGAATGCATCAATATGGCATGTGGGGGGCGATGATAGCCGTTGGAACTTGTATTATGCCATATTTTCAAGGTCTTCTTTTTTACGACCTTTCCCTTTCTTCCCTGAATATCCTATAGCAGTGGTCCCCTTTCTTTCTTACCTTAAAGACCCGCTCACACCAGCGTTTACATCGGGCGAGTGTTACCCGATGTTTTATCAGATAGCACTCGGATCAATGTTATCCAATGTCCAATATGGAGGGAAAGGGAAGGAGAGTCAGCTCACCAAATGAGTTGTTCATGGTGTAAGCATCGCACGGCGCTGCCCAGGTTTAGGCGCAGCAATCAACAGGCTGCCATTTACTCTTTAAACCTCACAATTTACTCTGCCTTCCTGACTCTGCATACACAATTAATTAGAACCACATTGAAATGTGTTCTACAGTGTGGGCCATTTATAAGGATACACCTAAATAAAATAGGAATGGTTGGTGATATCAACTTCCTGTTTGTGGCACATTAGTATATGGGAGGTGGCAAACTTTTCAAGATGTTTGGTGACCATGGTGGCCATTTTGAAGTCAGCCATTTTGGATCCAACTTTATTTTTTCCAATGGAAAAAAGGTTATGTGACACATCAAACTTATTGAGAATTTCACAAAAAAAATTCACAACATAGACAATTGCCTTCAGATACGAGATGTGCAGCATCTGAAACAACAGATACTGGAAGCCTGTGCTAGCATTTCTTCTGTGGTGTTGCTATCATTGTGTCAAGCGTGGGAGAAGAGGGTTGCATTGACAATCCAACACAATGGGCAGCACTTTGATCACATTTTATAAGTGGTCATAAACTAGCAAATAACTCATGAAAGAATAAAGTTATGTTAAAGCCAAGCAGACTATTGTTATTCTTGTGAAATTCTCAATAAGTTTGATGTGTCACATGACCCTCTTCCCATTGGAAAAAATAAAGTTGGATCCAAAATGGCTGACTTCAAAATGGCCACCATGGTCTCCACCCATCTTGAAAAGTTTTTGCCCTCCCATATACTAATGTGCCACAAATAGGAAGTTGATATCACCAACCATTCCTATTTTATTTAGGTGTATCCATATAAATGGCCCACCCTGTATATATTGATCATTGTGTCATTGATGTGCCATTGATCATAATCCGGAAGCCATCATTCCTTTAAAACTTCAGCATAAAATGAAACATTAGCAGCACCTCTGTGATCAGCATAAAAGGACACTCTAGGATATCTTCTAATTCTCAAATATGGAGATTCAGCAAATAGCCTAAATGGATGTTCCTAGTATAATAATTTTCCCTTTAGAAAGCAGAAGACACATGCAGATCTGTACAATCTTGAGGAAATATGGACGTTCTAATCATGTGGTGAGAAATGACATGTCTCCCTTCAGCTTAATTTTTGAAGATGTGGTCTTAAGACCCCCAGAAACATTAGATAGAAGTCAGCCAAACTCAATTTCTTCTGGCCAGCCATGTAATGTGTATGGGGGCCTCCTGACTTTCATCAAACAGATAGAGTTCGGGAACAAAAGAATGGGATAATTTTATTTTTTTGCCTGATCTTTATGTTAGGCCACTTATTCCACGCTTTCATAGAAAACACTTGGTGGGAGTCAGAAGAAATCTTCCCGCCGAGAAGCTATATAAGGTGTCTGGACACTTTTACAGTCACGGAATAAATAACAAGATGAATCAATGGTAAATATACCACTGGAACCTCAGCGAAGACACCTCCATCCCTTTAGGTTTGCCAACTTGACTTTTAATTTTTTAGGTACAGCATATCAAAAAACCACAGAAAGGCTATTTATTTATTTTAGCGACTCTGCGGGATAACAGAGTTCGCTACTTACGCCATCTTACTAGCAGCAGGCTCTGCCTGCACGGTGGACCCCGGGCTGCGAACGCACCTCTCTACATTATTTATTAGGTGCATTCCGCAGACCTTAACAAAAAAAATTAGCCTCTAAAAAATTACGGATGCCTTAAAAGATTTTTACGGACAAGGCAAAAAAATGCCCTATTTTTACTGACTGTCCTGGAATTTCTGGAGAGGTGGCCACCCTTCATCCCTTCTCAGTAGGATGGTCGTGATGATGAAGAGTTGTATTTATCTGAGATTGAGCATGCATCCCGCTGATTCATACAACTCCATGGGAGTTACAGTAACAGATGTGGCAAGTGAGCCAAGTGTGCTCATCACTAGAGTTGACTGAATTTTTCAAAATTCGGTTGCGATTGGGATCGGCGGCCAATATTGGTTTTGCAATATTCGCCGAACACAGTCGAACTTCATTGGAGTCAATGGGAGTAGAAATGAACGAATATCTTTGGAACTGATCATCAAACATAAATTCGGCACAAATAGGGTGCCAATATGCCACAAATATGGCTCAACTCATCACTGCAGCCATAGAGTCAGGTGAAGGGCGATGAAGGTCAGGATTTGTGGAAACCCTTTAAACTGTATGTGTACATTCATTCTTTTGCCTGCTCATGTAGGAATATTCATTATCTGATTATGTTGTTTGCCTCCTTTTATTACTCTGGCAAGTGGAGGGCTCTGCGAGCTATATCATATGAGACCTTGCGTGTGCCCTCATGTATAGTCACTTATAGGCAATTATGTAAATTTCCAATGACTGTGCCCTCGGTGGTTATTTTACAATTATTTAAGAAGGAGCAACTGCCTAACATTTGAATATAATATTTAGTATGAGATTGGTCAAGTATTTGATTCATTTAGTAAAGAATGTGGTGCAGTGATATTTTTTGTTTGTCATGTAAAGTGAGATGTGCAACACGTAAGTTAAATACTTTCTTAGAGCAAAATTCTTGTTGTTTCTATCAGATATAATGTTTAGGAGATATTAATATGTATCTAACAGACCAGAACGGATGTATAATACAAGCGACGCCTAGTCTAGAATCTGTCATGTAATGTTTTTAGACCTCCCTCTAGTGGTACACAAGGAGACTGCAGTTTTAATAAAAAGGAAACGTTATCCTTTTATTCATGGTTAGGTGTCTGGAAAGAATGGAGATTGCATATCGATTGTACTTATGGAGCGAAGCAATTTAGAAACAAAGTGCAAGTAAATAAAATCCTATATTCAACCTCCAGAACAGGGAACACCTATAAATAAAACATGAATTATGGATGTAATTTTTTTTCTTGATTTTGTGTTTTCTCTTGGAATTTGGTACTTTTGCAGTGTCTCCCTTTTCTTCTTTCTTTGTTTCATTCTTTATATTTCATCTCACCAATGACTCCACATTTTGCCTATAGCTTATTTCATTTTTTATTTGTGTTTAAAAATTTCTGTCCCCTAATCTTACGAGCTGTAACTTATAGATAGATGTTTCTTTTGCTCTTAAACATAACCTATCATCAGATTAATGCTGCCCAAACCACAGTCAGCATGACTCAGAATGACAGAATGCATCAGAGCCTGGCTCAGTGATTGCAGCCATGTATGATTTACTTGCAAACACTGCTTCATTTCAGAACGACATTATATGAAAAGCCTGGGGACTATACCACCGATATATCAAATTGTTTATTCCAGAAAATTGGAGTAATGCAGTACACTTTGTGAAGTGTGAAGTTGCATAAAAAATTTGCAAATTTTGGCAAGTTACTCACCAGATCAGGCAATCTCCACCAAAATGGGTGGAGCATAGGAGTGACAGGGATTGGTGGCACCCGCTCGGCCAAGTCATGACTGACTGGAGTAATATTTCTGGCAAGGCAAGGGATCTGTCACCAGGTTTTTGTACCTAATCTGTGAGCAGCATAAAGTCTCAGCCACATGTCAGTGTTTGGTCAGTATTTTGCATCAGTGTTTGGATGCCAAAACCAGGAGTGGAACAATCAGGGGAAAACTATAATTGAAAGATTGACACCTGTTCTGTGTTTTAAATACACTCTTGGTTTTGGCATACAAATACTGATCAAAAATACTGATGCATGAATGAGACCTAGTGTAGAGACAGAGATACCCTGATTCCAGCAATGTGTCACTTACTGGGCTGCCTGCTGTAGATTTGATAAAATCACTATTTTATCAGCAGATTATCATTAGAGGACTAGAAAACCTGCTGCCATGTAGTCCTCCTTATTAATGAGCTCTGATTGACTGCTGTCTGTATACACCATACATGGGCAGAAAGCTGTCAATCAGGGCTGTGGGCATATACAGAGTTCAGAATTCAGAGAACTGCTAGATCTGCAGCAGATAAAACAGTGATTTTATCAAAACTACAGCAAGCAGCCCAGGAAATGATACAACGCTGGAAACAGGGTCTCTGTCCCTATATTATGCTATCTCAGATGTGGTAGCAAAAACCTGGTGACAGATTCCCTTTAGTTGAAAAGGAACTAATTGAATTCAGCACATCCTACTCCAAAGCATTCCTTCATTAAGACTGGCATATACAAGTCTAGTCTGATGTGGTGCCCAGCCGGCTTCTCACACCTGATCCCTTTTACTGACAAGTCTCTCACTATGTGATAACATGGGGGAGTCCTGTCAGCTGGAGCGTGGCTGGGAAAAGTCAGTCGAGGACCAGATCAGATTGCATGCCTCATAGTACACATGATAAACAGTTTACAGTGAAGTCTTAGGGCCCCGTCTCACATAGCGAGATCGCTAGCGAGATCGCTGCTAAACAGCAATCTCAGCAGCGATCTCGCTATGTCTGACACGTACCAGCGATCAGGCCCCTGCTGTGAATTGCTGGTCATGTCAGAAATGCCAGGACTATTTTTGATCGCTGGTCTCCCGCTGACAGGCACGCATCGCTGCGTGTGACAGGCAGGAGACCAGCGATCTCCTGGTAACCAAGGTACACATCGGGTTTCCAGGCACGGGGCTGTGCCTGGAAACCCGATGTGTACGTTGGATACCAGCGCGCTGCTGCAGGGGAGATGGTAACCAAGGTACACGTCGGGTTTCCAGGCACCGCGCAGCGCCTGGAAACCCGACGTGTACCTTGGTTACCAGCTCCCTGCATCAGTGCGCTGGTATCCAATGTACACTGCGGGTAACTAGGCGACGTTACCCACAGTGTCGCTGTCCTGATCGCTGCCTGTTTGGCAGCTCAGCAGCGATCATGTAGCGACATACCAGCGATCCTGATCGTTGTTGGGATCGCTGGTGTGTCGCTATGTGAGACGGGGCCCTTATACAAGGGCATATGGATTTGGTCCTCCTGTGGAGGAGTATAAGTAACAGTGCTGCCGTCCATTCAACGCGGACTCTCGTCTCCGCTAGATAAATAGACATGCTGCGGTCTGGGTAGACGCGCCACATGTCTGTCTCAGCAGGTGAGCCGCAGGCGTCCCTGGACGCATAGTGGGAATGGGATTTCTTACTATGCTGCAACATCTGGTCTCTGCATGTTGGACGCTGCACAAGTACGCAGCGTCCAATCCACAGCATTTACTAAGCATCTGAACATACCCTTAGAGGCTGGGATGTTCCTGATACAAAAATAACACACTCTTACTTATGTCCTATGCACAAAAATGTAAAATCCCTGACTGCTCCCTACTTAATAATAGACGAAAGGTCTTTGATAGCGTCCACTGGGTTATTCTCCATAGTGGTCTAAGCCATGTTGGAGCTGGTTCATCCATACTTGGCTAATTTCTAGCATTGTGTATGGTGGATTGACTATGAGTAGGTAATGGTTTACGATCTGACCTAGAGATACTAGACAGGGCTGCCCACTGGTGCTTTTGTTATATACAGTATGTTAACCATAGAATCTTTGGTGTTCGCACTGCAGAGGAACTCTCAATATTCAAAGCCTCTTCTTAGGTTTGTGTCAAGATTTTATTTAGATGACTTATTATATATAACTGACCTCTGTCCCTTCTCTAAATGAAGAATTTGAGTAATTTAATCTGCAACTTTTAAGGTCAATTGTATAAATTCTTATGCCCCAAATAATTCTTTTGATTGGGTCCATAGTGTGCATCTCACGCAAGCATTTTCATTCAACATGCAAGTGACAACCAACATCACTCACAAATTTGGACATACAGATTCTAAATAATCTTTCAGATTTATATGGCATGAATTATGGGATGATGGGGGGATGAATGAGGGGCTTGAACATCAGTTGTTCGGCATGCTGTCATGTGCGTGACAGCGCGGCAAACACAGGCTCTGATCGGTGGTAAGATCATTGCATCTACAGTGATATGACCACTATCCAAGCCAGCCGGCTCACACTGAAACTTAGCCCCTGTGAGAACGGTCACTGGAGTTCATAGCTGATGAACCCCAGTGACCTCCTTTATGGCACCACTCGCTGCGTGAGAAAGTTCGGTGTTTCTGGTGCAGACACAGCTGATGATTAGGGTGCCAAACCTGAACAGTAACATGGACATCCTGGAGAAGTTTGTGTTCGGGGTTCATGCACGGAACACTAGGTGTTCAGTACAGACCTCGAACTTTACTGTTTGAGCTCACCCATCTCTAGCCAAGAGATAAGGGGGCCTAGTTTTACTTCTAAAACAGGTGGAATTGTTGATTATGATGTGCTATTTGATTGCAAAGGGCCCATATATTGGTCTTGCTCAGGGGCCCTCTTCCATCTGTGTTTGCCAGTGCTAAGTAGAGACATTAGAAGTTTACAGATTGTCCTTCCATGTGTGTGGTCGTTTCTTTTGTCCTATAAAATTTCCTCAATTAAAGAGTGACATTTATCTTTCTGGATATCTGATTTTGTTAATGTATTAGATTACATTTACTTGGTTTAGATAATGAAGGATTTGAGGTCATGTTAGCCATCCTATATTCCTAGAACGAGAACACTGACCAATAAAAATGAAGAAAGAAATAACAGCTAGTCAGGAAAGTCAATCATATCTGAAGGAAACCAACAGGCAAGAATTATATGACTTATTAAAAACCCACCGCATACGAAAGTCTAACCGCACCCCTGGAAAGAGCTTAAAATGGAGAGAAGATAATTAAACGTTCACTTTAAATGGAGAAAGGAGGCCACAACATTAAAGATTTCCCAGGAATTAAACCTGAAAATAACCATTTTCAAACAGATCTCAACAAAGCAAAATCCTGTAAAAAGTTTCCAAACCCACTGCAAAGCACAGTGCAGTAATTTTCATATAAAGCCTGTCTGAGCGGGATATAATTGCAGGCTTATTTTAATGCAACTATAAATATGCATCCTTTTATATAAAGCTTTGACCGTGGAGGAAATATTTAAAGAAATGTAAATATTCTTGGTGATTTCCCTCTTGAAATGTTCCACTTTCCATTACAGATAGGAAAGCGGCCTCTTTTTACCGCTGGGTTGAGCATAATCCTCTGTAGCAGGTATCATGCTGATGAGAGCTGCCATTAGCCCTACAGTAGGAAGTAGGATGTAATAATAATACTTGCTGAGCGACGACAGAGCATTAATCAGAATTTTCACTCGTGGTATCCGCAGAAGGATTGACTTGAATTTTTAGCAAAAGAAAAGTAATAAATATCTTGGCTATAATTGCTTCCCAGTTAATCTCTGCCCTACATTCCTGAGGTAGGGATCATGTCGTGGGGTAGAGAACCTCTAAGAACAGGAAAATATTTAATATACACTCGCTGTGATGTGGCGTAATAACCATATTTCCTGTCGTATCTTAGAACAAGGAGTTTTTTATTGCATGGTTAAGGCGTATGTGTTTGCAAAGCTATATCTAGACCTAGATTTGATTTTATATGTAGTATACCAGACACTTCTTTCGTTTGCACCGCATGAACATCTGTTAGAAACAAACACTCTTTGTGACCCTGTAGTTTAATTTAAGCAAATTTTGTAGCATTGGCACTGCACGCTCCAGATGGAAAGCAAAAGGGACTCGTAAACTCGAGTAATGAGGCAATGAAATTTGCTCCATGTTAGTTCTTCCTTTGCTGCTAAAAGTGTTTGTTTTTGTCAGTAGAAACTATGAAAAGAAGGCCACACATTGAATGTGCTGCATATTACAACCCCAAATAAGACATAATACACAATATAGTAACATGACACCGATTTCTGTTCCAAACTGTTTCCTATTTGTATAATATTTATTTTCTTAACACTTAATTTCTTTGTTATTATTGATGTTTGCAATAAATCAACCAAACAAGACCAATTTGCATAGCTTAACACAACTTATATTTATATCTTGTTCTCCAAATGTAACACAAAAGGCTACTATTAATGATTATTGCAGAAATATTTAGCACTTACAGCCTGCTGAAAATGGGATGGAAAACCAGACATCAGCTTCCTGAAGAACCTTAGCCCATTTCTCATAGACGTTGTTCTCCAGTTCACTAATATTCTTCTATTTCACTACAACCACCTTCTTCAAAGCCCACCAAAGATTTTCTATGGTGTCTAAGTCAGGTAACTGTGATGGCCATTCCACAATCTTCCCAACTTCTTCTGAAACCAAGCCTTGGTGGATTTGGAGGAACGCCTGGCATCATTGTACTGTTGGAAGGTACAGCTTTCTCACAGAAGGCATGAGGTTTACTCTTATTTCCTAATATTTGATTGAATTAATATTGCCCTCCACAGGTTACAAATTTCCAGTGCCAGAGGAAGCTAAGCAGCCCCAGAGTATCAGCGAGCCTCTGCTTCACTGCAGCTAGTGCTTTCTTTTCAATGTTTGATTCATTTTTCCTCCTCCAGACAAAATGAGGATCATTAGAGCAAGCAAAGTTCTAGTTTTGTTTAATTTTTTGCTATATGGTTTTGATCATATTGTAGATGACATTTTTTGAGCTTTTGGGTCAGTAGAGAATTGGAGTTTGGTCATGGAGACCTTCAGCGTTTAGTATGCACTTTACTTGCAAACTGAAACTTCAGTATCTGACACCACCACATCTTGCTACAGGTCTTTGGCAGGCACTCATGGGTTTTGGACCACCTATTTAGGAATCTGGTGGCAGCCAGGGATAGCTTCCTTTATCTGCCATTTCCAGGTAGTGTTCTTTTAACATTGAACTTTAACTTTCAGGACTCAGTCAGATAGCTGTATTACTTGCGCGAGGATCTCATCGCAATCCTCTAACTGGTCGTCGGCTCTCCTGACCTGAGCATGACAGCGGCATAGAAATAAATGCTCTCACGCTCAGGTTAGGAGAGCCAACTGCCAGTCAGAGGTTTCCAATGCGCCTCCTCAAGCGAATAATACGTCCGTCTGAGTGCGCCCTAACTGTATCTCTAGTAATATTAACGCCTTTGATATTTATTTGTATCATGTTCCTTTTGTGTGCATGGCAATGATCTCTTGTATAAATGTTTAGGATTAATCTTTAACATGTGATCAAAAGTCACAGTTACCAAACCCCTTTCCAGTCCGGGTATTTGATGTCTTTTATCTTAAACACACCTGATCCAACAATGAAGAGCTTGATTATTGCCTCATGTGTGATCGGAACAAAACCTGATTTACAAATTTGTAAATATGAATATTTCTGGAACTTCAGTAGGCAATAAAAGTGGCATTGCGTGATGAGTTTGGAGAAACCATCTCCTATATGTTATGTTTCGGTAGCTGAGGAGAAACTGCAAAAAATAGCCAAAGTAGCAATACACCAGAGAGGCTGGAAACTATTGGATTGCAGTAACCTAAACTAACCGCCACACTAGAAGCAGCCGTGGAGCGTACCTACGGTGATCCTAGATGCCTCGTCACAGCCGGAGAGATAGCTACACCTAAAGGCAGAAAGATGAATGCTATCTGCCCCGGAGCAGAATCCCCAAAGAAATAGGAAGCCCCCGAACATGTAATGGCGGTTAGACAAGAAGAAAACACGGACACAGACAGAAAATAGAATGAGCAAATGCTGGGGCCCAATCTGTCTAGATAGAAAAGTATAGGAAAGAATTCTGACTGCAACCCAAAAAAAAAAACCCTGACAAAAATACCAACACTTCTGATTAACAAAAAAACCTGAGATCACATGATCTCTTCCACCTAAATCAGATCTCTGGTGTAACACACAGCAACACAGCAAATAAAAAGTGACAAAGGAATAAAGCAAAAATGCAAACACACAATGAGCACAATTGCAGCGCAAGACCCCAAAAGGGGACCAGGCTGCAGTCCACTGCAAGCAGCAAACCAGCAGTGAAAATCCAACAGAGAAAAAAAAAGCAAAACACTTATCTGAATGAGAGCAGGAAAGCAAGATGTGCTCCAAGCAAGAGCAGGAGGAACAATTGATTACCGTCAAGGCTGCTGAGAACTCAGGTCACTTATATCATACCATTCAGAGCCAGCTGAAGACCATTCAGTAATTAGTTCATTACCCTCAGCAACCACCGGAGGGAGCCCCAGCTCAGAAGTCGCCTCCAAGGTATTCACAACACTATTAGTTGGGCTGATGTATATAAATTTTCCTTTTTGATTGGTTTATTGCAACAAGCAGTGAGTTTGCATATTTTGCTAATAAACCAAATTTGTAATGGGGGTTGAATAAGTGTTAACTAAAGAAAAGTTTATATTCTGATATCTTGAGATCCAACATAGCCAATTGCTGTGTCATACATGACTTCTCCTATATACATTATGAATACACATTATATTATCAACTTAGGAGGTAAATTTCATGTCACATATCTCCAGGACATATAAAGAGACTATTGAAATGACAGTGACCTTTTATTTATTTCAGCGCCATTATCTGTGTGCAGTGGTCAGTTTTACAACACACAGGACATCTCTTGCAAAAACAATTCATCAATGTGGAAACGACCTTAGCATACTAATATCAGTGAAGATCAGACTAGTCTAAGAGATGTAACCAGTGTTGGACTGGGGTACCAAGAGCCCACCAGTAACATTGACTTTGGGTACCCATTTTTCACCTGCATACAAATATTACACTACCCTTGTTCACAAACTTACCTATATATCTATATAATCATAAACTGGGTAGTTTGATTAATGAATGATGAGATGCTGCTTTTTTTTCTGTACAGAATCAATTGAATTATGCCGAGTACTGCCCATACAGTGGGATTGGGGGCCCAGATCTGCACAGGGGCCCACCGGGGGGGATTCCCCTGTTCCCCTATGGGCCAGTCCAAGCCTGCTAGTGTGAGTGAACTCTAATAGTGACTTAATGTAACAAACTAAATGAATACAGACCCGATGGGTGACTGATGATAAGATTGTTCCCTCGCCACTAACTCCAACATGAGTTTCGCATATGTTTCCTCTGGGGTATTCAGTCTAAGAAATAGTTATAATTAGGAATAAAAGCCACATGACACTGATTTTACTGTGCAAATAAATGAAATATCTTACTAAATATTCTTTTTACATTTCTCTGCATAATAGGATTTAATGAAATCCATATACATCTGCAGGCTCGGACTTATATTCTGTGGTGGGGCTGCATTATACTATATGGGGGGGGCTGCATTATACCCTATGAGGGTGCTACATTATATTCTATGGTGGGGACTACGTTATACCTTATGAGGGGGTTGCATTACATTTTGTGGGGTGCTGCATTATATTCTATGAGAGGGGGCTGCATTATATTTTATGAGGTGGGCTACATTATATTCTATGAGGGGGCTATTATTATTATTATTATTATTATTATTTATTTATATAGCGCCATTAATTCCATGGTGCTGTACATGAGAAGGGGTTACATACAAGTTATTATACATTATATTATATGAGGGAGTTACCCCTCTATGATTCTACTCCAATCAATGCTACATAATTAAGATGTGTACTACCTTATATTATGCCCTGATATCACTGTGTTTTACCACACAAATGGTGGCCTTGTATTTATTTCTATGTAGCTACATAGTGGGCCTCAAGAATGATTTTCTCTGGTGGGCCCAAGGTGCTCCAGTCCGACGCTGTACATCTGTATATATAGTAGAGCACTGATCCACAGAGAATCAGGAGATCAGTACTCCATAACAAAAACAATAAAACCAGCAGCTGCTGATTTAAAAAGCATCTACTGTACATCAAAAGTGACACCTAGTGCAGGCTCTATGTATCCTGTTACCAGGTATGGCAGCAACCAATCTCATAATAATAGAATGTGTATGGAAGATGACATTTAGATGCTGACAACGTAAATGGAAGATGATGTATATTAAGTGCAGGTATAAAAGTTTAGGTAAGCCAATAAAAGAACACAACATGAACTAGTATTAAGACACACAATTATTTTAAAATATAAGACAGTAGACAAGAAATGTCATTAATGTGCAATTATACTATTAAAACAGCATCTAGACTACTATAAAAGAATGGCTTAGCCTATTGATTTTTACATATTAATCTATTTAAAAACAAGTTTATGAGATTATATCTTATATACAATCAGGAAAGGATACAGAACGAAGACATAAGTCAAAACATAGCTAGGCTTTCTGTATAGTAGAAATGTCTCCTAACCTCATACACATTAGTCTGGACTTCATATAACAATTTCAACTTCAGGAAGAACTGTTTAACAATATGGCTACCATCTGTAGAATTCGGAAACATACTGTACCTTTCTGTGGCACTTTTTCATAAGGTCTATGTTCTGTGCTAATATATTCCAGGCACAGGAAGCTGAATAGACCTGTGTAAAATGGTGATATATATTATGTGCTTTTAATATTAAACCACTGGATTGCCATAGGAATAGCAAGAAATAGGTTACAAAGCCAACGTTTCTTTCCCAGCTCTAGTGTAAATCCATGAGTAAATTAATAGTGGTTAAAATTATGTGCACAGCTGCTGCGCCAAATGCGAGGCAGTCTACTTAATAAATTCATTGGTAGTATAATGTAACGTGTGTGTTATAAGAAGCGTAAAATGGACAGAATCGGGAGTCGCAACACAATGAACTACTGTATGATATCGCTGGAAGGTCAACTTGTCTATGGTAATAGTTCAGTTCAAGGGTATTTGTAAAATTCAGGAGTGGAAGAACAGGGATAGCAGGTGCTGACCTAACACGTGAGATATCGGGCATCATGGATCAAGACCAACTACAGACTGCACTTGCTTTTTACCTCTTCACTGATAAGTCAGTCACTTAGGGAAAAAAAAGTTTAAATCAGGCAACTTTACAAGTTAGTGGAACTAAAGCTTGAAATGGAGCAGAATAGCAAAGTTCTGATTGGTTTGGCTGTAGGTGAAAATTTGGGTCACTCATTGTTGATGTGCGGCAGACCATGCATTCAGTAGAAGTTTTAACGTAGCCAGCCGCTCGTGCAACACCATAGACAAGATAGCTTTCCATCTGTGGCCTGTCTTTGCCAGAATGCACCTCAAGTGTGGCGATATTATTCTTACAAAATAACATTTTCAATGAAAGTGTAAGGAGGAAGACCGGGCTGTGGGTACCTGCACCGAGCTGGGTCCGGAACTGTTGAGGCTGCCTTCCATGTTGCCTGGGGGAAGAAATGAGGGACTGTACCAACCTCATGACCCGGGTAGGAGGGGTTAGATAAAAGAGAAAGCGTGCGCAACAGCAGGGAGTTTGGCGTGAATCAGCAGCACTTTCCAGGTGAGGGAGCAGTGTGCTCTGTCCCCTGAGCACCGGCAAGCTGCGAGTGTCGGAAGAGAAAGATGCCATGTGCCCAGTGACTGTAGGAGAGAGAGGTGCCGTGCGCTCTGTGACTGTGAGTACTGCGCACGTGCGGAAGAGAGAAAGCCAAGCACCGGACACACTTCTGCGGCTTTCCCTACCGGCTGCTCTACGCCAGCTCACATTTGACTCAGGAAGCGCTGCGGCCTTGTTTGCTTCGGTTGCACAAGTTCATGGACTAGGGGCTCAGCGGAAGGTACAGGAGACCGACCGCTGCCGCCAGAAGACAGATCATCGTACCAAGGACCACCTCTGTGGACATCCTCCTGGCTGCTGCCGATGCTGCTTATTTTAGGCATATAAATGTCATGTTTTTAATTTTTCCAACCATATTTCAGATCGCCAATTTCCCTTCATATTTGGAGGTCTTTATTCTGCTCATATTCTGTTCAGGTGGGCTATAAGAATATATTATAGAGCTCAATAAGTTTCCAACTTGTCTAATAATTTTAGTGTGGTCCTCACTGTCCAGTGTCCAAAACAAGTCTCACATAAAGCTAACATGGGGAGCCCAGAGCATATCGTTCATTAAACTTTTTACTGCTGGAAATATACCATTTAGAAACCATTATTATGTCTATAGCTTTGTCTGACTTGCTGGAGGAACCTATGTGAACAACATGGCAAGATCTCAGTTGAACTCCAAATTCTGGAAATCCTTGCTAAAACCTATGCTAATCTCTCATACAAAATTCCCAACAGATCAAGCTGACACTTTGAATACTTTGTATTTGCTCCTGTAACCGAGAGGTGGGATCTCTCCTGATTACGTCCGTGCGTACTAGTTTAGATCTTTATAGCTGGTGTGCTTGTCAGTTAATTCTTTGGTATTAGTGAAGGTAGTTTATGGAGTTAGCGTGATGGAAAGGAATGGTCTGCTTAATTTGGAAGACAGTAGTGATTTGTCTGCTACTCTAAAACTGGATGAAAGATGGAAAGGATAATTTGGGTGTTGACACTGATTTCCATTTTGCACCTTAATGAGTTCTGTGGTAGAGTGCTAAACATTGGAAACAGATGTGGCATATCACTAAAACCATAAGACCATGTCTAGCGTCAATTCTCTTAGTCATGGGACAGTTTTGCCTAGATAGTATGTTACGTAAGAATCAGATTGATAATTAACAACTATCTGGATACAGAAGTACTGTTATGGACAGATTCTCTACGGTTCTTATCATTATGATCCCATCTGTATTTTCCTATAAAACATGTATTAATACTGGTGCTCTTTCATGGCTGAGATCCTCCTTGTAGAAGGTAGTATATCTAACTTTACAGCTGTGGAAGCATAATTGGAAGGTTGTAAAATTATACTGAAGATGAGCTAAGGTCAATGGCTGTCAGATTTAGGAGCTGAAGGTTTATGGATGTTTTCTTTTATATAGCAGAGGGCGGTAGAGCCAGGATTACAATCTGCAGACCTATCAAGAAGAACTGACCTACGACATAACTTCTCTCTGACCTGTACAATAGGTGTTCGCTCCAGAACGTTACTTTTACTTAGAATCGTACATAAAACTGAAAGAGTGAATAACTAAAATTTCTATGAACGTTCCTTCTGAATGGGGTTTGCGGAAATCTATTCCATTCTATACACATAAACAGAAATTATTAAAATGCTTCAGATTTAGAAAATCATGTCAATCATAAAAATTCTACAATATGTAGATCAGATTTAGTAAAATCTCATTTACTTTACTTGGGCTTTATGGCATTGTGAATTTTCAATCCCAAATATCTGTGAAAAAAGATTCACTAAAGGGTGTTTTTTTCAGCGTACATATCATTCTTCCTTATACAGACGCACCTTTGATGCATAGGTCCTAAAAGCTACATTTTTTTTCATTGCTCCATTAGGTAGAATTGCAAAATTTCTGTGGCTTAGTTGTATGGTTTTGAGCATGTTGGACCTGACTTTTCTTCTGAGTCTTAGGCAGGAGATACGTATTCATTAAACAGGTTGTCCACTACTTGGACAACCCCTTCTCAATCCCAATGATTAGTCCCCTTAAAATAAAAAAGGTTATATTCTCCTCCATGCCGGTGCTTTCCAGCGGTGTCGGCACTCTCTCTCCTGGGTCTCACATGAACTTGTTATGTCACACCGGCCGCAGCTCTCACTTCCTGTTAATTATGGATACATCTAAAGAAGGGGACAGTGACACAATATCTGATTGGACGCAGGGGTCATATGACGTAACAACTTCACGTGAGACCCAGGAGAGCAAAAGCCGACACCACCGGAATGGTGCCGGCACAGGAAGTGAGTATAACCTTTTTTATTTTAAAGGGGCCAAACATAAGGAATGAAAAGGGGTCGTCCAAGTAGAGGACAACACCTTTAAAAGTTATTTTGTTGAATGAATTTGTAGAAATCACTTATTAGTTGTGTTGAGTTATTGAAATTATTCTTGCTTTGTTGGTTTATTGAAAACGGCAGAAAGTTTGTGACTTTCGCTAATAAAAATAATTTGCAAAGAGGATGGAATACTTTGATTGCAACCCTATTTGTAGAAATATATTTTATGATAATGCCAGGCTCACCTACCTTGTGTATTTTCGGAGCTCTGGTCCAGCACTGCACACCCTGCCCCAGCTGTATGACATATGACCACTGGACATAGCAGTGATGCGTTGGTCAGTACTGCAGCTGGTGATTGGAACGATCACATAAATGTGCACCCCTGGAAGAGAGAAAACCGAGACCGGCAATAACAACTTGTATGGAGTACCGTATAGGATCTTGTTTTGTTAGATACTTTAGGGCACGCAGATTATAATTTTATTTTATGTCACAAAAAAATAAAAAACATAACACATGTAACATATTCCATATTGTTACGTATTTCTTCAGTAACCATCATTTTTAGCCATGTCTTACATTTTAGATTAGGTTTGGCTAATAGAAGGAAATAATTACATCATATAAAATGAATTCCATGAACAGCTCTCGACATTTTGGCTAATGCCACTAATACAAACTGATGTATAATACATTGTATTTTAACATTTAAACTAACCTTTCTAAATACTTCTTTGTGTGTATTTTTGGCTTTCTTGTGCTTTTGCATCATGCTTATTAAAACCTATTAATGCAGCATTAGGTATTAATGATTGTTACTACTGCTTTCTATCTATGGATATCTTAATAAGTGTTATAAGCAGTGGTAAGGTTATAACACAATTATAGTCCACTGACAATCCAATATTTGTGAAGCAGAAAAAATACTCTAAAAATGGAGAATTTTCCATGCAAAGGGATGTAACTCTGCCAAACACTCATTTAGACAGCATGTGTCTTATGTATATATACACCTGAGCAAAATCCCATACAGAATATGTATAATTAACCCATTAGATGGACACATTTGGCATATTTATGATTATTATTAGTTGTTTATTGTCTTTCTAATATATTATTAAGGCTGAGTTTCTCTATATTTGTGCCATCTGGATCAGGTATCTCGTTCTTCAGCTGATGACAAGTGATGGCAAAATGGCATCAATTGTTATCAGGCTTTTTCAGTACAAAATTAGCAAGGAATATTAAAGGGCTCCTTGAAGGGTCTGGTACAACCACTGATGCATTGGGTGAGTGTAAGTGATTTCATAGAAAATATATGGGATTCGTTCTCGCATCAGTTTCCCTCCAACATTTCACTGTCATGCAAAAAGGGGAATGGAGCCAAAAACCCCATTGCTGCACATATGTGTACATTTTATAATAAAATGAGCATTTTAATTTGAGAATTATATAACCATTCTGACATAGTACTACTCCAGTCCCATGTTAATTATGGAGCTCGGTGCACTCTTTCCATGGCCAAGAGGCTCATTGCACTAGTCCAATCACAGGTTTTACATGCACTCCCCTCGCTTACTGGTGATTGATAGCACTGGCTTGCTCGGAGTGAGCACTGTCTTCTATCCTCCCTGTCAATCACCAGAGGGGAAGGCGGGGGCATCCAAAACTAATGGGTGGATCAGTGCATTGAGCCTCTTGGCCTTGTCAAAAGTGCAGTGAGCACCCTAATTAGCCTGTTTGATTAAACGTCAGTTTCTGAAGAATGGAGGCAGTAGTGTGATTTTTATAGAGGCTATATGAGATGTAAGGCTATTTGCTAAGTTTACACATTTTGGGCTGACTGACACCCTTTAAGAAATCTACGTCATTGTATATGTAGTTTGTATAGGGAAAACTGGTGACAGATCTGTTTTAAGCATTCTATCAACACTTTGGATATGGATGTAGTTTCATTGTATTCTTCTAATCCTTTTACATTATTTTCAAAGGGAGAACCAGGATTTCTTGGCCCTCCTGGAGAACCCGGGTTACCAGGCTTGCCAGGGACAAAGGTAAGAACTAATATATTTGCTTGCTGCAATCTGTTTGCTGAGAAGACAAGACCAATGAAAGTGAATAACACTGCAACAAGAAATTTGTATTTATTAATCCATCACATAGATGAAATCACTGCTGATGCTTTTCAACCAACAACTAGGCAAATATGACGTTGTCTTGTGCGCAAAGGATTAGGGCTGCCATCTTCTAGAGGGGGACCATTAACCCCTTCACCACCTTGTGATTTTCCGTTTTTGCGTTTTCAATTTTTGCTCCCCTTCTTCCCGGAGTCATAACTTTTTTATTTTTCTGTCAATATAGCCATATGAGGGCTTGTGTTTTGCAGGACAAGTTGTACTTTTGAATGACATCATTAATTTTACCATGTAGTGTACTGGAAAGCGTGAAAAAAATTCCAAGTGTGGTGAAATTGAAAAAAAAAAAAGGTGCAATTCCACAATTGATTTTGGGTTCTTTATTTACCATGTTCATTAAATGCTAAAACTGACCTGGCAATATGATTCTTCAGGTCTTTATGAGTTCACAGATGCCAAACATGTATAGGTTCTTTTTTATTTAAGTGGTGAAAAAAAATCTGAAATTTGTAAGAAAAAAATGGCGCCATTTTCCAAGGCCCGTAGCATCTTCATTTTTCATGATCTGGGGCTGGGTGAGGGCTCATTTTTTGTGCGCCAAGCTGACATTTTTATTGATACCATTTTGGGGTATTTTGGCCTGTTATTCCATTTTTTTGCAATAACCCCCAGCTGCCATGACAACTGATCAGCCCCCCGCGATCATGTGACGGGCGCTGATGGGCCGGTCTTATGACGTGCTTCCGGCTCGATCAAGTTAAATTTCGTGGAATCACAATTCCACCTGCAGCCCTTAGAGGCATATGACAGCTGATCATATCAGTTGTCATGTGCCAAGAAAGATGCGGGCTTGCTGACGGCTTAACTTTCTTAGAGCACCTGAAAAATATGACATTTTACCTTCAGTGCTTTAGATGGCTAGGGAGTTTACGAACAACCAATTCATTATATTGGATCACAAGAATTTTCTCATTTTAATCATTCTAGCAACAAATAGGGGGCTTTTGTGATTTTCGGTTACTGATCATTAAATGTATTTAAATTCATTTAAATTGACCTTAGATAGCTTTATTTTTTAGTATTAAATGACGAATACAATAAACAGAGGTAATCTAAAGCTAAAATAAAAAAGTCCCTATTAGCAGGGTGTTAGGCTAACGGACTTTTACACTGCATATCAAAATACACTGTCAGTAAAGGTTATGCACATTGCACTTTTCAGTCTTTTTTGTTCCCCAGAACAGAAGCTACATCTGTGAAGACATACCCATTTTAAAACCCCTGATAAATGTAATTACCACAACCAATCCAAGATTCTGGAATGGCTTAATATATTAAGGCTCTATCCAACTCCTGCTACGCCATCTTTTAGACACATTTTTCACAGTAACCTGAAGAATGAAAACCTGCCCTGTAAACAAAATGCTGGACATGTGCTGTATAAATCAGCAAATTTGTAATAATGAGGGAGATTTACTTTGTTAAAAGTACCAGAATTCTGGTACAATCTGTGCTGAAACCTGTTTTAAATGCCTTGTACCACAGTAATTTAAACTCTTTTTGTGCTTCTCTCAACAAGGGAGAAAGGGCTAAAATTGGAAAGAGCGCATGGCCCTGTTGGAAAGGGGCATGATTTGAGATGTGGCAATGTGCGCCAAATTTGTACTCAAAATTTCTGATGCAAAGAAAACCAATTAATAGGTAGTGAAAACTTAGACTAAACATTTTAAAAAAGCTCCAGTTTTATCATCCAGCGTCCTAGATAGATTTGGCACATTTAAAACTGTCTGGTCTAATGGGGGATTTGTCATGAGGGGAATATTTGTCATTTTTTTACTTGTTTTATTATTTTCTTGCAATTTCATAGACAAATCTAACAAATTTGGCTCATGGTGCCAGCTAGAAAAAAAGTGACTAGAAAAAGCCAAATACACAAAACTTTTGCAACCTTTAACACCTTTACCCCAAGCTTGGTTTGCATGTTAATGACCAGGCCAATTTTTACAATTCTGACCACTGTCCCTTTATGAGGTAATAACTCTGGAACGCTTCCATGAATCCCGGTGATTCTGACATTGTTTTCTCGTGACATATTGTACTTCATGATAGTGGTAAAATTTCTTTGATATTACTTGTGTTTATTTGTGAAAAAAATGGATGAAGCAGCATCTGCATGCTACTTAAGCTGTCAGCGCTGCACTCAGTGCACACTGAACTGAGAGACTTCCTGACATTCACTGCGCATGACAGGAAGTTTCTCAGCTCTGGAGACCCGGATGTCGTCATGACGACATCGGGTCTCCATGGCAGCAATCGGGTCTCCGATCCAAAGGCAGAGGGGCTGTCAGCCCCTGGGCCGGCCTCGGATTGCTGCAATCTTGTTTGATCGCAGTGTTTTGAGGGTTAAAGTGCCAGAAGCGGTCTGTGACCGCTCCTGGCACTTGGTGCCGGGTGTCAGCTGTGAGAATCAGCTGACACCCGGCCGATCGCCCATGACGTACTATCCCTTCCATGGTTAGACAGGTCCTGGGAACATGGACGGGATAGTATGTCAGATGGCAGAAAGGGGTTTAAAAAACCCACCGAATTTGATATGGGAGGACCAACTGAAAATGGAGACTAAACAAGAAGCAATAAGCAGTTATTTCATGAATTTGCACTGTATTTCCTACTCTCCTTCTCTTCATTCTCCCTCTTCTTCTTCTGCGGCCGGCATCCAGTCTCTGATGGGCAGGTCACTCTTTTCTTCACTTCTCGAGACTCTGCACAGATGACCTCATTTCCCAGTGTCATCTCATTAGAGGATTCGGCACAAGAGTAACCTGTCCTTCTGATGTCGGTGGCCGGCGGTGGGTGAGGAAAAGGAAGAGAGGAAGGAATATCCCCTATCCTTGCAATTAAAACTTCAAAATCTACAGACTACAAATTCCAAATGAAATGCTACAAGCAATGAATGTGTTTAATTAGGGATACAATATCTTTAAGATGTTACTATCATGTTTTCTTTTTGTATATTCATGAAGCATTTAAAGCTTGCCAAATTGATTAATTTTGATTGTTGAATTGTTTCAGAACAATTGTTTCAGAAAAAAAAGCTCTTCAGATACATAACAAAAAAATCTTATGTTCCATATCAAATGCAATCAGTAGGGAAATGTCAGCAAGCATGTTACTTCAGATTGTTCAGAAATTGATGTAATTTATGAACCTTCATCCCCGATTATTTAGATGGCTAGAAATTCTACATTATTATAAATTAGTTTTCCACAAAGATAGACAATAAATTGCTATGTTCTCTTTTGCATATGACAGTAAGAACATAGAGTCAATTTCCAACCTTTCCGTAATCCAGGCTGAAATATTTAGCTCTTTTTAGTGAAAAAGATAAAAAGAACCGCTGAAAGAGGAATGTTAGCAGTTTAACTCTACGAAAGTGCCATTAGCCCTAAACCTATCTAGACAGGACCAATAACCAAAAAAGTGCCAGAAAATAAGTATTTTTTAAAATTAATAAGAATTAATAAACTCCAAGCCTTGGCAATATGCAAGGGATCTGACACTCACACAGTAGTCTGAACTACCGTAAGTTGTACAATACCAGCACGATCAGCGGCTTCCCACAACCCTCCAACAGAAACGTGGAGACACAACACAAGATCTCCTGAGTTATTGTAAGATCTCACAGCTTTAACTAAATCAGTTCTTTCTGTAGAATTAACTCTGCACTTACCGTAACTTCTAAATACATTTTACTGTTATTGAAATTATTGCAATCTATTTAATGCTTGTTGAACAGGACACTAATAGTCTCAGTGATAACAGAGTCTACTATCTTAGCTTCCTCTTATAGGGAGCCCATACATATTGGATAGAATTTGAATTAAATAAGCAATTTGAACCATAATGAGTGATCATCAGCTGGTGCAGTTCGACAAACAGTCGTAATCATTCAAAACAACTGTTAGGACTGTTGAATTATTTTGGAGGAAAATCAGCACAGGATGCATAATCTGAAAATATCCAATACTGGCAACTGTCTTCAGTGATGTTTTGGGCCATCGATGAATGATTGTTCATCAACCCGTTATCAGCTAAAGTGTAGGTGGGCCTTAAATGGAAGCTAACATCAGAAACTCCTACAACATCTTTCAATTTTTAGACTTTCAACTTGGGGTTTTCTCGACTCCTCATGCTTCCTGTACTTTCTGGAAGAGTTTTCAGCAGGCTTCTTATCAGAGGCAGGCGTACATTGACTACATTGACCGGTAACGCCTCTACAGCAAGGATCCAACAATCACAATAGTTTATGTCACACCTGCTCTCACTCCCTTCACAATGACCATTCCACAGGCTCATTAGATATCTTAATACAAAAGATAAAGTCGGGGGTCTGACTATTGTGGCTATGTACATGGGTTGTTTCCTGAAACAATAGGACGTATGAGTTTAAAAAAAAAACAGTAACCGGTGGGAAAATTGCAAGATTTATATTTTTTATTTTTAATACAGATTGTGATATGTAAAATAAATCATTGACAAAAATGTTTAAGATATGCATTTGACACAAAAACCTGATTTAAATAGTAGGTCATTTTATGTTGATAGTTTCTCTTTTAATGTGGTCACAGATATAGGGTTCAGGGGGGTTGAACAGGGGAGGGAGTATCCACCCACAGAGCCAAAAAAATTTTACAGATAAGTTGGCAGGATATGTACTAAAGGATAAATGTGGATATGTAGGGAAGAAAAGTAGAGAGCTATTTGTGTAAGATTGTAAACGGTGAGAATTTGCAGAAAATAAGGATTGATGGTTAATATAAAGTATGTGATGTCTTACCGTTTGCTTTTATAGGGAGAACGTGGTGAACTTGGCCCTCCAGGAAGAGGGGAAAGAGGTCTCCAAGGGGTCCCAGGTGCAAAGGTATGACCTATAAGTGTACTGGGTGCTGTCAGGCAGATTAGTGCAATGTAGCTTATTTGTCATTCCGATAAATCATACAATTTACTTAATTGCAGTAGGTAATAAATATTCCACTTATTGTCTTCCCCGCCATTAATTATTTCAACAAGTAAGATTCACTGAGGATTACACTGTTCAGAAATTCCTGAGATTTCTTGTTCTCCGATGTCATCATTGTCTGGGAGACCACATAGTCACACCTCGTGGTGTATCTCCGGATAGGGACATTCATAACATCATAAACCGGTGATATATTAAGTGGCTTCCTTGGAAGGTCTGACTGCTTTTCAGTAATTACTTGTCTTATACAATATCTCTTAATTACAGTCATGAACTTGTACCGTGAACTTTCCTGACCAGTATATCACAAGTGTGTACCTTATTTTAAGATGTGTCAGGGAAAACGAGGATATCTCTTTCAGCTTGTAAATTCCTGAATGCAGGTTTATGACTTTATGATTTATAGTGCATATCTTCCCTCATTTCTTCCTATTATGTAAACCTATTATTCAGATGACTGGTAATTCAGAACACTGTATCTTGATGTACTAAGTGCCTTGAAGTTATTGTGAGGTCATTCATTTCCAGTTCAAGAGAACCTTTTGGTTTTTTAGTGCATATTCAAAGCCATAAAATAGTAATCATAATCATGGAGATAAAAATAATTGTAAAGCTTGTAGAATAATCATGTTAATCACATGCTATTCATGAATAGTTTAGCCAGCACCGTGTGCTCTGACTTGAGTATGACATGGCCTTGGCAAGCATTATATACACCTGCTTGGGTAACTGTAGTGTAAAATCTCATAGGATTAGGTTAAGAAGGTCCAAATGGCCCACCACAAAGTGGCTAAACTTGTACCCCATATGTACTATATCCAGGGGGTATAATTATCTATATTTAGCCAATAAGAACATTCATGATTGGTTAAAATGCATTTTGAATGATGACACGGTATGTTAAGACCACGTATTTTGATACTTCTATTAATAAAGTACTTTATCTAATAATGAGGCAGGCTATCTTGAATGCATAGTAACTGTTTCTTTCTTGGTTAAATCCACAACAGGGACACTTAGGCAACTGTTAACACTTACTTGAAGCAGATCTCCAGCGTTTTATCACTAATGTAAGTTCCCTGCCCTAGTAATATCTACTTAGTACTACCGCCGTCTTCAGCTGTTCCTGGCGCCACTTCGGTCCCGATCTGCTATCTCATGACTGCAACTTCTGACTCCCTGAAAATCAGAGGTAACGGTCACAAGCTCTCGATGTAAGTCTTTAAGAACCTCATTCTGGCCTCATAGATTTACATTGAGTTATAACTTCAGGCTCACCCAAAAAACACTGGCGCAATAAGGCAGGTCACAACCTGCAGAAGATAACCGGAGCGACGCCGATAACAGAAGAAGACGTCTGCTGTTAAGTATATTACTAGGGGCAAGGAACTTAGAGTGATTTGAGTCTGAATCTTGAAGCACCACTTCAGCATTTTTTTTCTTTTACCTCTGGAGTGGTGTCACTAATCTAACAGTTTTCATGACGTCGAACATGACAGTGCTTGTACGACCACACCGTAATGCTGTCATTTTTACAAAACTCTCACCATTCTTCTGTTTATCTGTCTTCTTATCTCAAGCAGTTTTAATATCAACTAGTTTTATATGTGTAACGGCATTAAAAATGTAGAGATCATTCACTAGGGACCCAAAATTTAGAACATATTCAAAAAAGTCTCATCATTGTAAAAGTGCTGCAGAATAAAAGGTGAAAGTGTCATTAAACCGAGGCGAGGAAGCAAGGTAATTGAGATTCTAGAAGCCCATTATATTTTGCTGAAATTATGGATGGTTTAATTATATATCACTGGGCAGCCACTTTGACCTCACACTTGGCCATTGTGAACTCTACGACTGTCTTCTAAACCACCTTGCTCATTGCATGACAGGTTCATTACCTATACATGTATGGGTTATGCCAATTATAACACTTCACCTCTGACTTAGGTATATATAGACAGATAAGGTTCCTGCCACCCTTTTAACCTTTCCTAGCATGTTCCACTGTTGGACTGTATTTCTCAGATCTATAACTAGTTTATTCCTCTATAACTATTATGATCTCAGTCGTGCCTTGCTTTTCTGAATTTTGCATGCTCCAGGGAGAAACTGGTGAACCTGGAAATAGAGGCCCAAAAGGGTCAAAGGTCAGTAACTTTTTTTTTGTGACTGCGTTTTTGTGTAACACATAACAGAATAACTGTGTGTATGTTTAATGGAATGAAATTAACAAACTGAATTGAACATGGTTTGGTCTCTTCTGTAAATTTCAATCCTTTACTATGGCTCCATCTAGTGGCATGAGCAGGAAATGAAGTCTTAGTGAATTACATTTTGTAGGGTTTTTCTGTCCGAAACATTTTTTACTATGAAGAAAAAAATAAAAAAGTTTAGAAACAGTTATCAAGAGTAAAACAAGTTATTGCTAAGAGATACATAAAGGCAGTTATATCAGTATTTCCCGGCACCAACATTAGCGGTTACTGAAAATTCATGAGACGTGTGATTATATTGGTCATACCAGTCACTTAAACTAAAAGAGCCCAAATATAGATTACATAGATTTATGCTCTGCAAATCAAGTATAACCTTTATGAGAAACAATACCTTTGATTTGTAGCAGAACTAATTGTGTAAGAATCAATAAAAACATAATATATGATGTGTGCATTTTCATCACCTGGAGTTTTTATAGAAAGTGAATTTCGTATGTGCACCTTGTTTTTACAAACTACATTGACTGAGCTATATACTTAGAATTAAAAACTGAATTATTTGCAGATCAATGTTCTGGTGTGCTATGTGGCACCGTTTACTATATACTTAGAAATCCTTGGCCTTTTTTCAGAGAATATGAATGATAACACCAAAACT
>VIAB01001549.1:134253-154690 GCA_009801035.1 Oophaga pumilio
GATTAATAGGGGTGCCCAAACTTTTTCATATAACTGTAAGTGATACATTGCTGGAATCGGGCTCTCTGCCTCTACATCATGCTGCTCTCAGATGGGACAGAAAAAACACAGAGACAGATTCTCAATAAGAATATGGATCTATTTTGCTTTTTGAAAACAAAACCTAAAGGCCAGATTTCATGGTATGTTAGCTGTTTTTTATTTTTTATGTTACTTTTTTTGATGTTAGAGTAGTCACTTGCAAAAAACCTAAATATTGTAGAAAATTAAAATCAAACTTTTTCTTACAAATAAAAAAAGGACATCACCCTTGATATCTCTGTTTTAGAAATGAATTGTATGGAATAGCAATTCTAGATCATCTGTTCTAATAATCCTAAATTGTACTGTCCCTGCTATTTGTCCTAAAAATGTATAAATAAATTGGTAATTGGGCGTTACCATTCCACTTGTCAAAGGAGCTGCCCCCAATCCTGTCTGTAAACATCCGCAGCCATTGGACCATGTCAGCCTGTAAACGGCTGTTGAGCCCAGTTGTCAATGAATTCATACATTTTTGGAGGAATAATAGAGGAATTGTACAGTAAAGTGTTATAAGAAGAAATGCTTTACAATCATTATGTCATGAGGAATTTAAATAGTTACTATAGCAGAGATGTGAGGAGAGCTGAACGGTTCTCTGAAAAGTCACCCACCTTCCCAAATATTAAATGTGGCTACATTTCTCTTCTCTGCTATCGCTCCCTCCATGTCTGAGATGGGTGCTCTATTTCTTCATACCTAACGTTGCTCCTGCACTGGCATGGGGAGCAATATGCAAAATCTGAATTACGACTCCCCTGCCTTTCCACTACTTTGGGATGGACACCACACCGTCATCATTGTCCCTGGTTCATCTCACGTCAGTGCAAAGTGCCGCAGCACTACATGTATTGTAAGGCCGGTGTCACACTTGTGTGTGTGATACAAGAAACTCGCACATCAACACATCTCACATAGCAAATCCGAAGAACTATACTACATTTCTAATTGCCTGCATTTGCTAATATTATTATTACACTTACTACATATTGGGATAGGATCTTGGAGATGGGAATACCCCTTTAAGAATAAAGTCAGGGAATCCCATTTTTATTTATTTGTTTATTATTTATTATACTTTTCTTATATAGCGCTATCATATTCCGCAGCGCTTTATATACATTATCATCACTGTCCCCAATGGGACTCACAATTTAAATTCCATATCAGTATGTCTTTAGAATTTTTTGAGCAAAGATGACATTTTCTGGAATATTTAGTCCAGTTTACCCAAGGTTCCTGGAGGTTTTGACAGACAATTTTAGGTTCCATATTTTCAATGAATTCTGTATTGCATCTCAAATGAAGGTCTAGGCCAATTGAGTTGTGAATCTGGCTAACATTGCTTTGTTGGCAATTGGTGCTATAATTTGTAATAGTGTGTATTTTGTGATGTTGCCAGTAACCTTATATTTTGTCAATTAAATATAGTCATGGAGTCCATAAACCCTGGATAGCTTTCAGAACAAAAAATAGCTCCCAGCCCTCCATATAGGTTGGCTTAGGGTGCATGTATTCCCAAGTAGGGGAGAGAGGAGTAAACCACTACCAGAATCTACAAGGTGGGCCATTTATATGGATACACCTAAATAAAATAGGAATGGTTGGTGATATCAACTTCCTGTTTGAGGCACATTAGTATATGGGAGGGGAAAACTTTTCAAGATGGGTGGTGACCATGGCGGCCATTGTGAAGTCGGCCATTTTGGATCCAACTTTATTTTTTCCAATGGGAAGAAGGTCGTGTGACACATCAAACTTATTGAGAATTTCACAAGAAAAACAATGGTGTGTTTGGTTTTAACGTAACTTTATTCTTTCAGAAGTTATTTACAAGTTTATGACCACTTATAAAATGTGTTCAAAGTGCTGCCCATTGTGTTGGATTGTCTATGCAACCCTCTTCTCCCACTCTTGACACACTGATAGCAACACAGCAGAAGAAATGCTAGCACAGGCTTCCAGTATCCGTTGTTTCAGATGCTGCACATCTCGTACCTGAAGGCAATTGTCTATACTAATGAGCCACAAACAGGAAGTTGATATCACCAACCATTCCCATTTTATTTAGGTGTATCCATATAAATGGCCCACCCTGTACAATCCATTGCTCAACACCTGCTTCTATTCCTGTTTAACCAATGGTTCTCACCTATTAATGTTAAATCCAGATTTATTCTTAAAGAGGTGCTCCTATCTCAGACATTTACGATATATCCACAGGACATGCTATAAATGTCTGACAAAAACAGGTCCCAGTTTTCAGAACTGCCATGCTTGTGAGTTGAGAGAGCTGCACATGCATAGCCAACTCTACCTTCTTAGAGGCACGAGACAGGACCTGATCTCAAGATAGATGCAGGTCCCATTGGTTAGACCTACTTATATCAGAAATGTCTGCCATATCCTCAGACTGGAGAGGTATCTGCACTTGTAAAGTTCTCATCATTTACTAGCATATATGGGTATTCTAAAAAATGGGATCGGCATCTGTCAGACATTGATGGCATATCTTTATCCAGAAACCAAATACTTGTCTATTCTATATACTCTAATATAATTTTTTATGAAAAGGTTAAATGTAAAACTTGTCTAAATTATAATTAAGTATTGGAATAGTACAGTAGGTTGGTGTTGGGAGAAGGAAGCCAGATCTATGCCACCAAGGAAGGATTATTTCTGAATGAGGGACTTTTACAAAGAAACAGAGTGTTTATGTGCATTTCAATAAAACTGGTAACATGTTCTTGATCTTTCATTACCAATCTCCATTGTAAATATCCACAGATAGTGGCGCAGCGTTGTATGGGCAGAGAGCTGGGGCTGTTTTCCCGGGCATGAAATTCCATTGGGGCACAAAATTTAATCTTTCCGCTGCTACTCCCCTTTGGACTGATGAAGCGAGTGCCTTTCCAGCGAGTTAGATGAGTTAAACAGTCAGGGCCAAGTCAGGGTTTCCAACCCAGACAGATAACATTTTTTATGGAGACATTGGAAAACCATAATAGATCACTATGATTATAAGTGATCCATGTCGTGTAAACTGTAAAATGATGATAATTAGTCAAAATAATTGCAAAAGTTTCTTCAGCTTCAAAAAATTCACCAACGACAATTTTTTTTTATGGACAGGGCCAAAAAGTTCCTTATTTTTATGGAGAGGGCCAAAAAGTTCCTTATTTTTATGGACGGGGTCAAAAAGTTCCTTATTTTTATGGAGAGGGCAAAAAAGTTCCTTATTTTTATGGAGATGGCAAAAAAGTTCCTTATTTTTATGGAGAGGGCAAAAAGGATTCTTATTTTTATGGACTGTCCTGGAATTTGAGGATGGTTGGCAACCCTGGACTAGGGTCATCGGCTGCGGCAATCTGTACCCTGACCAGGATGACAAAGGCTGCAGTGTGTTCTCCGGCAGGTCCCCACCTCTCCTCTCATTTGTAATTTTAGGAGAGACGGAAAGCCGCCTGTGGAACTGTCCCAAATAAAAAACAAAATAAAATAAAAAAAACACTTATAATAAACTTTTAAGGTTTGGAAGTTTTTAAATACTTTTAGGAATCCTAACTATGGTTAGGGTAAAGGACAATAAGTTAGTGATACAAAAAAAGAAAAATATGACAATATATAACAATTTTTTTTTTATCGTAAAATGAACATCAGCAAAAAGACAAAAAAAATATTAGAGAGTCAAAAGGGCAAAGTGTAATTCCATGAGGACTCGGAGTGCTCACAGTCCACGGGTTGCTTGTCTTGCTCTGGGCGCTTGCAACCAATGCCAGGCCACTGTTCTCAGGTCACAGATGTGATGTAGGGATGAGTGCCAGAGGTGTAATGTGGAAGGCAACACAAAAGAATGGGAAAAAGCAACAGGCCCTTTGAGTGTCCCATTTAGGAAACAAACTGAATAACATTGTCTGGACTCCCCGTCTGTTGTTACAGCTCCATGTGATACGTTTAACAAATTTCCTGCCGTTATGTCCCCCTCTAACCATGTCAGCTGCTTCTGGCAACGGAGAATATATTAGTTGTATTACAGTTCTTTTTGTTTATCACAGGGACCTCCTGGACCCGCTGGGCCTATGGGCATGCCTGGACCAAAGGTATTTTTCCATATTTTGTGTATATCGCTGATAAGCAGAGACATAAAATTCTATACTTCTATTTTATACAGTCGTATGAAGTCTTTTTCCGCTATCACTTTTGGTGTTTGCTGCCCTCTAGAGTTGATTTTTCTGTAATACAATGACACAAAATATTTTATTTGGTTGTATCCAGAAGATAGAGGTATATATAACGTCATATGTTCTGATAGTAGGGTTCTTCAGGATTTAAGTAGGAGTAAAGTGCAGGTAAAAACAGTGCTTATACCTTAGACTATATTTTACCTTAAAATGTAGCCACCCAAATTATGGGTAACATGGCAGCACAATATCAAAGTCATTGGTTGGTTACACGCTGCTCAACCGTGCAGGCTAATCTATGGACAGGACATAGAAGAGTCAAACTGGATGTACGGACAGACTGTCCAAAAAAAAATGCAAGACCTCGATTTGTGGCAGCCACGGACTCTAACGCCAGCCCCAAGGAAGCTGCAGAACTGGATGTGGTCATTTGTTTCATACAGAATTGGGTTGTATAAGGCTGAATAAGCATGGCTGTTCTTTTTTCCTTGGACAGCGCCACTCTTGTCTATGGGTTGTGTTTGGTATTGCAGCTGGGGCCTTTTTTTAAAGCAACACTGCTATATCAGATACAGCCCATATATGAACTACTGTTTTTTAATAAAAACAGTCAATTTTTTTAAAAAAATCTCATGAATTCCTTTGGATCTATAGGAGCCACTGTAAATAGCAATTAAGGAACATTAGTGAAAACATCATTAAAAAAACTGTCTTGGCATTGTCTTTTAGAAGGCTCTTTGATTCAAAAGGAGCCTTCATTGATCACTTTTTAGAAGATAAAAATCTGTTCTGGCAGCAGTACTAAAATTTTAATGAGCCATGTATCTGTGTGTCCATCGCATGGCCGGGACCGAGTTTTATCTCCTGGAAGTAAACAATGAAAAGTCATTAAATGACAGCAAGCAGAGATCTTGAAAACTGCGAGGAAGTGATTCAGAATTTGTTTTCAAAATTGTTTTAACTTTTAATAAATAGCTAACCAAAATGTCCCATGTATTTTCTTCCTATATAAAGTGTCATGAGGCATTGTATTTTGTGCATGGTGTCCATGTCTTTGTGGCATTCAGAGCGTATACTGCTTTACTAGGATCTGCTTGTGCAGCTGCTTTTTTGGCATGTCTCTTAGTTTATGAAGACATGATTTTTTACAGTGTAGGCTTCTCATTAAAAGAATTTGTGAGCGTTAAATAAATCCCAGTATATATTCATACTAAATGTGCCTTGTACTAATATACAAGTCTTATCCATATATAGACTTTTTTATATCTAGTCATTATCTCACGTGCACTGTATAATATGTTACATACAGTAACAAGGCTGTTCCATAGTAAAAAAAATACAAGTACATGCTAAAACAGCAAATGGTCACAATACGCACTATTGTCATTATTGGAATTGGGATTCTTCCCGTTGGTTGTAATCATATAATTGTAGTCAGTCAGAGACTCCTGTATCATATGATTATAAAGTTGCAATCAAAATTATTCAACCCCATTGCAAATTAGGTCCGTTGGCAAAATTTACAAACTTTCTGCTGTTTGCAAAAAAAACAATAGAAGAAAAATGATTTAAACAGCTCAACGCACCTAATATAACAAGTGGTTTCTTCAAATGCAACACACGATGCCCTTTTAGTAACTACTACAGTCTCAGCATTATTCAACCCATTCATTAGTGTTTAGTAGAGCACCTTTGGCTGTTATGACCTACTGCAATCAAGATGCATAGTTAAATACCTGCTTCCGACAGTGTTCCAGAGCAATCTTAGCACATTCCCCATGGTAGAAGGCATCTGTCATACTAATATCCTGGGTTTGCTACAACGATCTTCTTAAATTCCCAACAAAGATTTTCTATGAAGTTTAAGTCAGGTGACTAAGACGACCATTCCAGGATCTTCCACGACTTCTAAAACCAAATCTTGGTGGACATTAAAGTATGCTTGTCCTGTTGGAAAGTCCAATGACATCCAAGCTTCCTCTTAGAAGACATGACATTTTCTCCCAGGTTTTTCACATAATGGATTGAATCCATCTTACCACATGTTTCAGGTTTTCAGTGACAAATGATGCAAAGCATCTCCAGAGCATCACTCAGCCACCACAATGCTTCACTGTAGGCAAGGAGTTCTCTTCAGAGCATTCTTCATTCTTCCTCCATCAGACATACAAAGGCCAGAAACATTCCAGTTTTGTTTCAGTGCTCCACAGAACAGAATTCAAAAATGTCTGCTTGTTTATATGGTTTTGAGCATATTGGAGCCAACTTTTCTTGTGCTTTTGTTTCAGTAGAGATGTACAAAGACCTTAAGCATTTAGTATGCACTTTATTGTGCAAACTGAAACCGTAATCCCTCCTGTAACCAATGCTTGCTGCAGGTCTTTTACAGTTACTCAAGGTTTTTAGACCACGTGCCTTCTCAAGAATCTGGTGGCAGTGTTTCCTTAAACTTGTAAACTTTCCTTCCAAAGGTAGTTCTAGGGACATTCAATGCCTGCAGTATGGATTTGTATCCTTTTCCTTGTTTCTGCAAGGAAGTGATCTCTTACCTTCACTTTTTGGACCACTATCTTGACTCAACTATATTTCTACCATGCAATCAAACATCACAGCCACCAAACCCCTAGCCAGTCCTGTTATTTCATGTGTATTATCTCAAACATTCCTTATCCAACCAACAAAGTGCTTGATTATCATACTGGGTGTGATGCGGCAAAACCTTATCTACACGTGTCCTCTTATGAGAAATTCTGTTCATGGGGTGAATAATTCTGAAACTGTACTAATCCGTAAAGTAGCTTTTTGTGTTGAACTTGGAAAAAACACTTGTTACATTGTTCTTGTTTGATTGATTTATTGCAAACAACAGAAAGTTTGTAAATTTTGCTAATAAACCTAATTTGCAATGGGGGTTGAATACTTTTGATTGCAACAGTAGAAGCCCTTTGGTTTCTTGGACATTGGCTGAGTCTCATGTTTGCAGCTGAAATTGTTAGGAAATCATCCCATAAAATGTTAACGGTGCCTCGAAATCTGCAAGCTCATGGTAATCTACATTGTCTCTACAGGGAGAGGGAGGCCCTGTTGGACCTCCAGGAGTTGATGGGGAGCAGGTAAACGATTTTCTAATTTATCAGTCACAATCTGTAAATATCATCATACGATGGAGTTAAATGAGAATCTGAAATGGGTCATTGTCACTGCAGGCAGGACTCAATAAAAAAGTTTTTCCAGTCCCATTTGTGATTGGGGGTCTTATGAGCAAATATTGATTAAAGTTCCACTCTCTTAAACCATGAATTGTGTGGGGGCAAAGAAACAACACATGACAAGGTGCTTCCAGTCTTGAGAGCTGTGTAGTTTGTGGCAAAAAGAGGCTATAAAAACTATGTAACCCTTAAAGGGGTTGTCCACTACTCAAACAAACCCTTTTCATTTACTATATTCCCCCATGTAAAATAAAATACAGCCTGTAGCCACCTATGGTGCTGACGCTGTTCCAGTGATGTTGGTGCCGGTTCTCCTAGGGCTTGTGTGACATTGCTATGTCATATGACCCCTTCAGCCAATCAGCAGCTGTTTTACTTTCTTCTGATGTAACTGACAGCTATCTCAAGCAGTAACATTAACAATGAATGGAGCAGCAGTGCACTTGATTCACCCCTGCTTCATTCTCATGGGGCTCTTCAGAACACCATTGTTGAGATTGGTGGGGTCCCCGAGGTTGGACCCCCAGTGATCAGAAAGTCATCCCCTATACAATAGAGAGTGGATGATTTTCAAACTTAAAAATACCCCTTTGACTTACTGACATCTCACTGTCTGAATAATATCCTGGTTTACTAAATTTGATACAATCATAGGAACTTAAGATGCAGGACTTCAGTCTGTGCCCATTGCTTATTGCTACTGATTGTTATGTGGCTGTTTGGTTTCCTTTCTGCATTTAATTTGTTGAATACAATAATAATTATTACCGTATATTTGTGTGAAAACTTGAGTTCCATCTGATGTATCATTACCACCCCGGGGAAAGCAGCAGTCTAAGTGATGTGTCATGTCTGTTGCCATTATAGTATGTAATTATAGATAACTAATTGACTTTGCACACATATTTTTCAGGTCTGAGTGTAACTATTCAGACCCTAACTTGAAGGATGGCTAGATAATTGTCCTGAAGAGCACTGAAATGAGAATTTGCCCTGAAGACCTATCACAGGCACCTGTATTGAACGCTAGCAGACAGTACAGTATGCATCTCCGTGACACTAGATGTCCACCTCAACTGCACCTTTTCTATATGACCATGTATAAATGAATACTTTACACTTGCACCACAGTGGAAATAAGAATCAGAGAATTCATTATGTCTTTCATGCCAGAAAACTGTTGTAGAAAAGTCACAAATTTGAGTGCATTGAATAGTGGCACACAAATTTCTCAACTTTTTGTCTTTTTACACCAGCTCCAATAATTTTCTAAAAAGTGTGTCAAGTCTGATGGTGTGTTGAGAAACAGACTCACAATAATTTTTACAAAAAGGCTAGCCTGAAAAATGTCAAATGCAATATGAGGCATAAGGATTTTGATTATTAAGACACATCTTATACCTGCCGACTTTTACTCAAGACTGGCGCAAGAAACACCGGTTTTGATTAAATTTCCCCTCAATGTATTAGAAAACTGAATCAGATTTACTTTTGAGCAGACTTAAAATCCACATGTAACTAATTATATATGCACCGTTTTTAGGCATTTTTCATAAGTGTCCTTCAATAATTTTTACAGGTAATGCATTCTAATTCTAGATCTGCTAAACCAATTTCTCCTGAGTACAAAAAATCACCATTTCTGCCATTATTCATTCACATGTAGAATCGTGTTACTTACTTTTAGAGCCTCACTGTGGTCCATTAATTCACATAAAATACCTGAAATATTAAATTAAGTGTAAGGTGTGGGATGAGAGTGAAATGGTCTCAGTTTAAAGCTTTCTGACTTTAATTATTCATGATAGACAGGTACTTTTATAGGGAAATTGGTAGATGGAGAAAGCATTTCATGGACACATTTTATGCATCTTCATTAGTGATGAGCGAACGTTCTCAGATAAGGTGTTATCTGAGCATGCTCGTGTGCGAACAGAGTGACTTCGGCGTGCTCAACAAATATGTTCGAGTCCCCGCAGCTGCATGTCTCGCAGCTATTCAACAGCCACAACAGATGCAGGGATTGACTGTGGGATAATTGTTCTACATTATCACCACTGTTATTTCTTCATCACATACATGTCTACAAAATGAAACATACATCATTATTTACAATTGCTCTTCGATAGAAATGAAAAACACCTTAAAGTGTTATTACCATTTTTGCTAATTTTTCCTCATCTTAAATGATACAATGGCAGTCCCACAGACAATACGTGCAGGGGTGGTGTACATCCATGGCCACCACTTGATTCAGTAAGGGCATTTCAGAGCCCCATTCCCTTGACTAGTGGAAGTCTAGCTACATGTCTTCAATAATTTATTGTACTTACTGCATTATTTATGAAGTGTTTGGCTTGTGCCCTGCATGAGGTGATGGAGGTTTTAATCACAATACTCACAATTGAATTGGTTTCTGGCTTCTGCAGGTTGCATGGATAGATATGTGATTCTGAATGTGGCGATACCAAATATGTGTATGTTTGCTTATTTTTTAAACATGTTTTAAAACATATTGTTTTTTGCATGCTTCAATAGTCTCCATGGGAGACTAGAAGCTGCAGCTGTCCAATCAGTTCTCCCACATACAGGGGATGATCAGATCGCCTGTATGTAGCAGAAATGCTCACTTGCTATGAGCACCGACCAGCCGTGATCACGTAACGGGGTCACCAATGAGCGGGATTTCCAGCGCGCTTGCCAGAAGTGCGAATTAAATGCCGCTTTCAAAGATTGACAGCGGCATTTAACGGGTTAACAGCCGCAAGTGGATCGCGATTCCACCTGCGGCTGTTAGATGCACAGTCAGCTGTTCAAAATAGCTGATATGTGCTGGGAAAGATATAGGCTCAGTGCCGGAGCCCACATCAAAGGGAGGGATCCCAATGTGGGCGTATTATTATACCCAATGTCAGAAAGGGGTTAAAGGGAATCTGTCACCTATATTTTCCCTTATGAGATGCGGCCACCACCATCAGAGGCTTATCTACAGCATTTCATAATGCTGTAGATAAGCCGATAAGCCCCCGATGTAACCTGAAAGATAAGAAAAACGAGATATATTATACTCACCGGGGGGCGGTCCGGTGTGGTCCGGGTCCGATGGGTGTTGCGGTCCGGGTCCGGTGCCTCCCATCTTCTAGCGATGCCGTCCTCTTCCTTGCTTGGTGTTGCTGCTCCTGCGCAGGTGTACCGATCTGCCCTGTTGAGGGCAGAGTAAAGTACTGCAGTGTGCAGGCGCCGGGCCTCTCTGACCTTTCACGGTGCCTGCACATCCGGATTCACCGCGCGTTCACAAGGGGGAAGGGCTTTGGGCGAAGCGGACTCTCCGCTCCGTCCAAAGCGCTGTGGTTCCGGACCGTGGAACCACAGCCTTATGAAAAGACATCTGCTGCTTCTTCAGTTCTTGCCCAACTGAAGTGCACACCTTTCTAAAACCTGTGCACACTACACACCTTCCTAAACCCTGAATACACAGCACACCTTTCTAAACCCTGAATACACAGCACACCTTTCTAAACCCTGAATACACAGCACACCTTTCTAAACCCTGAATACACAGCACACCTTTCTAAACCCTGAATACACAGCACACCTTTCTAAACCCTGAATACACAGCACACCTTTCTAAACCCTGAATACACAGCACACCTTTCTAAACCCTGAATACACAGCACACCTTTCTAAACCCTGAATACACAGCACACCTTTCTAAACCATGAATACACTGTTTATTGGCCTATATCCACCATTTTGGAAAGTGGAGGATGTATTCATTATAGCAAGATCACACTTTATGAGGAAATCTGCCTCAGTTCTTGTTTTTTTCCTCTCTTGTTGGTTTGCCTCATCCTCAGCTCCCTGTTTTGGAGACTTGGTTTCCAATCTTTTGGTCTTCAATTATTAACTAAAATCTATTTTAAAGAGCATTGTGCAGTTAAAAAAAATTGTGATTAACATGGTATATGCTCATATGCCAATGTCTGGGTATTGGAAGCCTAAATTATAGTGCTTATACTAAGTCATGCCATTAATCTTACTAAATTTTCTTTGCTTTTAAGCAGTGGTTTTTGCAGTTCATTCCTGTGATTACAACCCAAGATAGAAATATGTTCTGCATTATGAGCATACTATTTATCCTGTCTTCTGATCTAGAAAAATACTTTTACTTGAGGTTATTCTCTTTGACAGCTGTAGAGATGAAGACGGGAATAATTGCTACTGAGACTTTTCAACTTTATGCTGAAAATCATGATGGTTTTTCTCATCTTTAGTGTTCATAGAGATAACTTTCACCATATAGTACTGTACATGGTATGAGTATTCATTGCATTTATTACATATATAATAGCCTTATTAAAGATGTTTTTGTGCCAAACAGGGGCCTAAAGGTTCTAAAGGAGATCGTGGAGAAACGGGCATCGCAGGAGAAAAAGGAGGAATTGGTCTGCCTGGGCTGCCTGTAAGTGTCACTAGTCAAATTACCAGTTACAAATGCCAACACCTTTCTAATTTACTATTTTTTTTCACCTATTATTTAGTTTTTACTTTTCATAATATAGAAAGTAGGTATTTAGCTTCTAGGAAACTATCAGAAATATGTTTTTGATTGATTTATTTTGCATATTTTATTTACCCTCCTATGATCAACTGGACTATGAAGCTGATTTTTCCGAATATGTGAATCAAAGGGTTTGAATTGTCATGGGTTAATGAGGAATAACTAAAATGCACTGTAAAAACTATGTAAAATTCATAAAAAGGCTCCATCAGCAACAGCCTATTGATTATTTTTTAGCTGTGGACAAATATAATGAAAGTAATAAAAAAGGTCATAAAGAAGTATTACTAAGGTGCTGGTATGTTGCTGATAGTATGACGTGTTATGTTTGATCTGACCATAAATTATGCTACTTTAGATAAGTTTAAGATCTAGATTTAAGATCTACGCAGGTTTTATGTGCTCCCTTACAAACCGGATACCCCAAGATATATGTAATTTCAATGTGAGGAAAATCTTGTACTAGGGAATGAGGTTTTTTTAGCCTAACCTCCTACAATAAATGTTACAGGAGTTTTCAAACCTTAGCTAGTTATCACCTATCCACCGGATTGGTGATATCCTGCTGATCATTGTGGGTCCCGCGGAGAATTAAAAAAACTAAAAAGGTGTCAAGGATAACAGCCGGGCTGTCAGGCAGATCCCACCACTGTTATCACTTTGTCACAGATGAAAGTGGAGAGATCACACATATCTCACCGCTGCCACTAGTTGTGAAGGGAGCGCAACTCCGCTGCATCCAGTCGACAGGACAATTACACAATTCAGTGACAAGAGATGGATGAAGACACGACTGCTTCCACTACTAGGCCAGTTATTGGGGAACTCACAGTGAGCGTATGGTGAATACACCTCCAATTCCAACACATAAAATATATATGTACCCCCGTGCGGCCACTGACAGCGCAACAGTAACAAAAAGAATTACTAGCTGCCATCACCAATCGTTTATACAGGTCGATTGGACACCCATTACAGGCAGCATATGGCTTCAAGGGTGCAGTTTACAGAGCAAGTGGAACAAAGCTATTACATTTTATATATTTTGTCCAAAAAATTGCAGTATATACAATTACATAAACTAAAAAGGAATGATGAAAGAGATTTACTAAACCTGATGTCACAAAAATTCAGAGCTTATGGGATAGAAGCACTCCGATTAGGACAATGGAACAACCTAACAATGTGTCCTCCCAAATGAACAATGACCCAAATTCTGCTTTATATTAGTTCAAGTTTACACCCACATACCTCCACTTGATGAGCTTATGTGGGGGCAATTTGTGGGATGTGCATAGCTCTTCAGAATTTTATGAGATGCCCAATTTACAACATATCTTTACCCCTGGAGGTCCCAAGCATTAGATATTGTCATCATATTTCTTATCACGATTTTACCTTTACAAAGAGATCAAACATGACCAGGATAACATCAACCATTGGGTCGTTATTAAGTTGGATGGGTTAGAATGGCCTTACAGTGATGAAAGTGAATGCGTTCTGTTTGTCCTTTCGCTACAATGCCGAAAATCTATCTCCCATAAATATCAGATAGTTTTAAAAAAAAAACAATATTCATATCTGGACTCCGGAGACAGAGTGTCTACTAAAATTGTCAAGTTTTTTTTTGACCAGAGGAAAAGTTACTTATATGTATTCAAATCCCCATTTTGGTATCTGCTTCTCAGAATAGATCTTCTTGTTTTAATTACCTGGTAATTGCAAGAGGTCTCTGTTTTAAAGACGGTTGAAGCATCATCTCTCTCTCTATTTCCCATGTTTTAATTAACTTCCTTTTCCCTAACTATAATTAGTTACACAAATTTAATGTGTAATCCTACTTCAAGAGGTTGGAGTGTCAGTTCCTCTCCAGTTATAATTAGTTTTCCCTCTTCCCCATTTGTTCAATGTGAGGGGGACATGTCTCATCACTGGAGGTGTCTTATGGATTTTAATTTTTCTCTATGACAAAAGGTAATATATTTGTAACAGTCCTAATTACCAGATCATTAGTAGAAGGTTTAACAGTAACCATGAGTAAACTTATATTCCTCTTTTTCAAAGCCTCCCCCCAGTAGGTTTTCCTGAAGTCCTGTGTGAGACCATAACTCATCATTACGACTATATCTGTTACTCATTATATCACTCTTATAAAAATATATTTTTAAATAATATTTGCTACTAGGGTGCAAATGGAATGAAAGGAGAAAAGGGAGACCATGGTGTACCTGGACCTCATGGAGCTTCTGTGAGTAGATCTTAAGTTTTGGTCTCATAAATGCAAATATTTAAGTACGTGTGAATGCAAAGCTTTCCCATGTGTCACTCTGTACCATACCGTGGAATAGAACATCAGTAGACTTTGATCCAAATATAACTTATTTTTAGTGGCCTATAGCAGACTACCGTTCCAGTTAAAAATCTCATATATACTTGCTTGGTGGATGCTAAAAGTATGCTTTTTTGCCATCCGTCAGTTTTACTGTAATGTATGGACCAGTTCCAAGAAAATCTGATGATAAATATGGTGTGAACTTACCCTTAGTGTGTAAACAGACTCAGTGTTCATTAGCAGCTAATAGTTTAGGGTTAGATCATCTGGTCTGAGATGATCAGGCCACCTTTTATTTATAAAATAAGACAACCTCTTGATTGATTTTATAGTAGAGATATCGGAACACATGGTGTTCTCAAACTAATACACTACACATGATAGAATATGTAGCTTACTTTTCTATGTCCAAGAAAATTCTGTCACTGATAATCAGAGCCCCAACGTAAAGCACACCTCAGACTCTTACTTATCTTCAGTTTTTTAGCAAATGTGGTCCTATTTTACATGCGTACCTGTTCAGCTTGGACGCTGAGGAGCTAAGCCATCATTTTGATTATGCAGATGCGTTTCTTCACACCTTGTAAAACAACCTTGGTGATTGCAGCAGCAATTATAATCATCCACGCTGAACCATTTCTAATGATTTTACTGCTGCCAGGATTCTGTAGACTGGAATATCTCTAATCTTACAGGCTCTCAATTTACAATCTTTTCACAGATCATAGGTCCTCCTGGTCCACCGGGTCCTCATGGGCCCCCAGGCCCAATGGTAAGCTGATGATAATTACTTCATATATTACTTTTACCATATAATGAAAATTATCATTTGTGCTGACTATGTTGTGAGACTCCAAATGCCAAATAACACTGGGGAAAATAGTTATTAATTAAACTCTCTTTCCTACTCCACGAAAAGGAAGAATATGTCCCTGGTTCAAGTGCCCTGCCATACCAATGTCATTCTCATATTTTCTGATGGTTGTTTTGTAACGACTGAACCAGAAAACTAAATAATTACTCTATGCAGAAAAGTATAAGCAGATATGGTCAATGTCTCCTTACACACTTTTCAGTATAATCAAATTCCCTTAGACTAAAGCTGGCCATACATATGTGATAGCCATCGGCCAAATATTCTCTCCTGACTTCCCTATACAAATGAGCATTGGTATGTTTTCAACAAAACGAAAGTTGTTACCAGACTTCTCTGGAAGTTGTTTATCTCCGGTCAAAACAAAAGAATCGGGCACTGAAATTCCAACTTCATGATCTTTTCAGAGTTCAGATGGACCCCATGCAAATCAGATGGTCTGCAAGTTGAAGATGAAATGATCTTTAAAAGGCCAAATGTTAAAGATGACACATTTGCATATACAGTACAGACCAAAAGTTTGGACACACCTTCTCATTCAAAGATTTTTCTGTATTTACATGGCTATGAAAATTGTAGAATCACACTGAAGGCATCAAAAGTATGAATTAACACATGTGGAATTATACATTACACTTTACAAAAAAGTGTGAAACAACTGAAAATATGTCTTATATTCTAGGTTCTTCAAAGAAGCCACCTTTTGCTTTGATTACTGCTTTGCACGCAGAAAAGGTGAACGGCTGGACTCTACATGACTGGTTTCCACCATGAAGCATGGAGGAGGTGGTGTGATGGTGTGGGGGTGCTTTGCTGGTGACACTGTTGGGGATTTATTCAAAATTGAAGGCATACTGAACCAGCATGGCTACCACAGCATCTTGCAGCAGCATGCTCTTCCATCCGGTTTGCGTTTAGTTGGACCATCATTTATTTTTCAACAGGACAATGACCCCAAACACACCTCCAGACTGTGTAAGGGCTATTTGACCAAGAAGGAGAGTGTTGGGGTGCTACGCCAGATGACCTGGCCTCCACAGTCACCAGACCTGAACCCAATTGAGATGGTTTGGGGTGAGCTGGAACGCTCACCGCTTCAATTTTGAATAAATCCCCAACAGTGTCACCAGCAAAGCACCCCCAAACCATCACACCACCTCCTCCATGCTTCACGGTGGGAACTAGGCATGTAGAGTCCAGCCGTTCACCTTTTCTGCGTGCAAAACAGTAATCAAAGCAAGAGGTGGCTACTTTGAAGAACCTAGAATATAAGACATATTTTCAGTTGTTTCACACTTTTTTGTAAAGTGTAATGTATAATTCCACATGTGTTAATTCATAGTTTTGATGCCTTCAGTGTGATTCTACAATTTTCATACCCATGAAAATACAGAAAAATCTTTGAATGAGAAGTTGTGTCCAAACTTTTGGTCTGTACTGTATATATACAGTAGTTTCATTTTTTAGATTTAAAAAAATACATAAAATAAAATTAAAATAAAATAAAATGACATAAAATAGGCTGAAAATAGAGGTTTGGGCACCCTGCATCATTGGTACCTAGTAGCACTCCCTTTTTTGAAAGTATCACAGCTTGTAAATGCTTTTTGTAGCCAGCCAAGAGTCTTTCAATTCTTCAATTCTTGTGTGAGGGAGTGTCATCCATTCTTTCTTGGAAAATTCTTCCAGTTCTGTGAGATTCCTGAGTTGTCTTGCATGTACTGCCATTTCAAGTTCTAGTCACAAATTTTCAGTGGTGTTCAGATCAGAGGACTGTGAGGGCCATTGTAATAATGTAATGTATAATTGTAATGTATAAAACCTTCAGCTTGCGCCTTTTGTGGTAGTCTAGTGTGGATTTTGACGTGTGTTTAGGATCATTATCCATTTGTACAAGCCATCCTCTTTTCAGTTTCAGCTTTTTTACAGATGGTGTTGTTTGTATCAAGAATTTGTTGAAATTTCATTGAATCTATTCTTTCCTCTATCGTGAAATCTTCCCCATGCAATTTTCTGCAGCACAACCCCAAAGCAGGTTTGATCAACCCCAATGCTTAATGGTTGTTGAAATGTTCTTTTACAGAAATTATGTGCCCTTTTATCTCCAGACATACGTTTTGATTATTGGTGCCAAAGAGTTCTATTTTAACCTCTTCAGTCCACAGGACTTCTTTCCAAAATGCATCAGTTTGTTTAGATTTTCTTTTGCATACTTCTGACTCTGAATTTCATCGTGAGCAAGCAGGAGAGGTTGCTTCTGATGACTCTTCCATGAAGGTCATACTGTATTTGTGAAGGTGTCTCTGAACAGTAGAAAAATGTACCAAAACTCAAGAGTCTACTAAATATTTCTGAAGGTCTTTTGCAGTCAAACCTCTCAGCCGCCTCAATAGCCTCTCTAGCAATTTTGCTTGGTCTTCCTGACCTTATCTTCACCTCAACTGTTCCTGTTAACTGCCATTTCTTAATTACATTTCGAACTGAGGAAAGGGCAACTTGAAAACGCTTTGCTATCTTCTTATAGCCTTCTCCTGCTTTGTGGGCTGCCACTATCTTCATTTTCAAAGTGCTAGGCATCTGCTTAGAAGAATGGCTGCTGTTTTGTGGCACAAAGTTAGAGTAGGCTGGGTTTTTATAAAGCTGCAAAATTCTCATCACCTGGCCTTTCCTAAAGATGGTAATGAACAAGCCATAACCCTAGCAGGGTAATTAAGGTCTGATACCTTGGTCAAATACACAAACCTTGGTCAAGCACACAAATCTCCAAGGGTACCAAAACTTTTTCATTGACCCATTTTCCTTTTTGTAATTTTTAAAATTTTAAAAATGACAATCTATATTTTTTTTGCCTAAAATACAAAGGAAATGTGTCATCTTTAACTTTATGACTTTTATAGACCATTTATTCTTCAACTTGCTTAACTGTTCACAATAACAGTAATTTTAACCAAGAGTGCCTAAACTTTTACATGCCACTGTAGCTATCCATGAGATAAAAATGTTCATATATCTAATCCCTTTCATGCAGAAATGCACATTGATGTCTTTTATTATTCTAGCAAAACATTTAATCTAAAATTTTTATGCTATGTGCTGCCAAAAAAAATGCTACATGTCTCGATCGGCGCTCATAGCTATCCGGCAATGACAATCATATGGGTTTTCTGCAGAGCCCAGTTTGTCATGCCAACTCATCGGCGACCCATGGTCATGTGACGCGAATGCCGAGGGCCGGGATTAGTGACTTGCTTACGGCGCAATCATGTTAAATGCCACTGTCAGAGATTGACAATGGCATTTATCAGGTTAACAGCCGCGTGCGGATAGCGATTCCATCCGTGACTGTTAGAAGCACATGTCAACTGTTGAAATTAGCTGACATAAGCTGGAAACATGTGAGCTCAGCGCCGGAGCCTACATCAAAGGGGGAGACCCGACATGCGCTATACATGTATGTCGCATGTCGGGAAGGTGCTAAATGCTTTTTTTTTTTTTTACAAAATCCTGTTTTTACTTTTGCAAATAAGGATGTGTTTAGAAACCACAGGAGCTACTCTAACAGCTAGTGTTGGAGTTTTCAAGAGGAAAAAAACTTTTGACAGATTCCCTTTAAGATAACTTATTGGGTTTATATTAAATATGCTATGTCATATTTGTATTTTTCAGGGTCCACATGGGCTTTCAGGTCCAAAGGTTAGTGCAGTTGTACCAATGTCATTAGTAAGGAATGCATTCAGCATGGCCTTGTATGTGTTGTGTATATAACTATGCACAGTGCATGTTTATGTGTTTTGTGAATGTAATGTCTGTTTTGTGATATATGTTTGAAAAAGCCTTGAAGCTCAGGTAATGGCCTACTATGGCAAAAATATCATTCTAATTCTAATGATAAAGAAGTTTTTTCAAAGATTTGAGTACTAAATCATTATAATTGATGAGGTTTAAGACCCCTTTAGTCAAAAGAGAGAAGTCATCTGAACTCTCTGATTTTGACATGGCCAGCCAACAATTTAATTTGCATGGAGTCTCCCGATTCATTTATTTTCATGTTCATTTATTACTACTGAGCTTGAAAGTTTTCTGTAAACAGGCTGAAAATTCCAATGTCTTTTCTGTATTAACTGGCCTAAGTACACAAAACTACTATTTTAGTCATGCCAGTAAAATTATCCTGAAAATCAATAATAATAATAATAATAATATAATTTACCAAAAAAAATTGTATAAAAAATAATGCCATAATGAAAAATATCATTTCATGATTTGAAGCCTCTATGCCCCAATGTAAATTCTGTAGAGGACCATTTATAGTACTGGTGTCTTATAAAGCAGATGAGCCATTGGGCCTTCTCTGGCACCATAGCGATTCATAGCTGGAAAATATGCTAAAATGTAGCAATAATTCTAATGTCTCCATACTGGACCATATTGACAAGTAACCTTGAATAGGCTGAGCTAGAAAAACATATGTATTTTTTTAAGCATACCATGTTATTACGTACATTTTTTTCAATATCTTGTAGACCCGAGTGCCAGATTACAGCATTTCAATATGCCATAATTGCCAACATTTTTGCCTGGAAAACAGGGAGGTTTACGTCCATCCCAGCAATTCCCTGGACCCTTACAGCAATGCCCCAGTAGCCCACCCCCAAATACCCCCTTTGGGGCTGGATTCACACAAATCCTATTGATTCCTGCCCAGAATGCGCCAAATTTGCCAAGTTTGTGTCTCAGAATTCAGGACAGTCCCACCAAATTCAGAACAGTTGTCAGCTACATATGGCTTTGTACATTTTGAGGATTTTGTTACTTCTTGTCCTGAAGTAAACATGTAGTACAAAATGTTATGTTTTGAGTGCTTTATTGTACTGTTTAATACAGAAAGGAATTTACAGCAGTGTCAAAAAGTGAACCTCCTCAGTAACAGCATGCATAGCCAACAAACAAAATTGGCTTCTACTTTTACATTTAGGGTGAACCAGGGTTAAATGGTCTTAAAGGATTCAGGGGTGAGCCAGGTCAAAAGGGTGACAGAGGACCACTGGGTCTTCCAGTAAGTAGAAAAATCTATTCAATTTCACCTCAATCCATATGCTTCTTTTCTTTCATTTCAATGGTTCCAGTGAATGGCCTTTATCATTATATTTACATACATTGTGGTAGCAAGATGATGGCAAAGAATCACATGATCATTTA
>VIAB01001549.1:179645-194966 GCA_009801035.1 Oophaga pumilio
CGCTAGGATCCGTTGAAGCGTTCCTGAGTTATTATCTCATAAATTGACACTGGTCAGAATTGAAAAAAATGGCCAGGTCTTTAAGGTAAAAATAGGCTGGGTCATGAAGGGGTTAATGTCATGCAGTCCAGCTCCAATTTTAATATAGTTAGGAGAATTTTGGTGCTGGGAATATGATACCTGGGCTTTAAAAATGTTGCGTAAGCAGTTTAGCACAATGTGCTTATATATTTACGTTTCTGTCTTACAATTACAAAGCTGTTACGGCGTTTATAAAGCACTTTTTTGCTTTATTTCTGATGAAAGGAAATAAGTGAATAGTAAAAATTACTCTCATTGAAATATTTATTTCTAATACATATGTAGCTAATTTTATTAAAGTAGTCAAGCTATGATCATGGAGGCAGTCTGTGAACCCAAAGTAACAATATAAGCCAAGCACATAGCCTATAGCCCCTATAAAAATTGCATCTTAGTAGTAAGTGCAGGTGAGTTTTTTAGGTTTTAAAAAGGATGAGATTTCAAGTTGAAACTTGTTGGTAGCGGATTACTCACGATACTTTCCAAGCGTGTGACAACAGAACTTGTTTATTCAGGAACAATATATGATAAGCTTAATAGATCAGGAATAAATCATTTGTGTGTCTCTGTACAGCATCTACAGCAGGCTGCTTCTCTCATACACAGACACAGAAAAACAGGAAATACAGTCACATGCTCTCCCTGTGTGAGCCTCTGGGAGTTGTTTTTTTAAACTTTATAAACAGCATACAAATCTAGCAACTAAACACTCAGAGAGGAATGGAGTTGTTGCACCAAACATATTCCAACAAAACTTCATGAAAAGCTCCTTTTTAGGGACTTTTGGAAGAGTTTTTCTTTTCCTGAAGCATTTTTAATTGTTTTGGAAGAGTTTTAATATAAAAATAATAAATACACACACTATTTCATTCAGGATTTATTAAAATGCATGAGAGCTGAAAGGAAATAAGAATATTTGGAGGCTATGCAGTCATTTTCAGACTAACTAATTACGAAGCTGGCACATGCACTGTCAGAAAAACAAATCTAATCATAACACTGACATTTGCTAAAATCTAAAGGCGTCTGGTTTAGAAAACACATCTTAAGGTTAGGTGCACAAGAACGTATCTTTTCTAATCCGATAAAATCTGATCAATTATGCAAATGACCCTCTGATCAGAATTTGATCAGACTGAGTATAGTGTGGTCTGATTCTCTTGGATAAGGAGAAGATGGAGAAAAAAAATTCTTAATCTTCTCCATTCTGTAATTGGATCTCACCCAGATGTCATCCGAGTGCAGTCTGATGCTTCCCACTCACTCACTGGCTTTTATGGCCGAGTGAGATCCAAATATTGGATCAAACTCAGGAATGCTTGATTCTTTTCTCAGAAAGTCTCTGTCTGAGGATAAAATCGGACATGTTCACAGCCCCATAAAATAACATTCAAGAATAAAAGGTAGCACACTGTAGCGCTATAGCTTGCGGATACAAAAATATGAAAAAAGATGAAAAATGAATTGCATCACTGCCTTAGAAATATGAAAAATTGAGAAGCCTTAGCGCATAAAAAGGCCATTTTATGTGTACCTGATAGCCACGTTAAGGCTCTTCTCGTATATCAGGTCCTAACTATGCCAATCCTCACTTAGAAAAGTCTGTCTGCATGGGAACATATGAATCCTCTCTCCAGACTTTTTGTATCTGCAAACTATAGCGCTACAGTGTGCTACCTTTTATTCTTGAATGTGTATGAGTTGGTGACTCTAGGTTTTAGCACCTGTTCACATTGGATCTATGTTTGGATGTGCCGGTCAGTTTTTGATATCCATAAAATAACATTGGTCTGAGTGCGATCTGATGTTTTGTTGGATCGCACTCATACAGTGTGCACCTAATCTAAAGGGAATCTGTCACCGAGTTTTTGTTATGTAATCTGAGACCCTGATTTCAATGATGTGTCACTTTCTGGTCTGCATGTTGTCATTTTCCTACAATCACTTGTCCAAGGTAGACAACTTCTTAAAATTTTATTATGTTACTTGAACATATTGAAATAGGAGAAAATAACGATGTTATATGTTATCAACAAGGCTGTTTTCATACCTGATCCAACATATTTTGGTATGCTTTGATTGCCTATTGCAGAATGTCACATCATTGTAATCAATAATCGACTTTACTGCTCTACTAAATGGTGAAATCAGAGTGTTAAAATACAATATAAAAGAGTTGTTTCCATCTTTAGAAGTTAGCCATCACCTGAAAGATAGGGGATAATTTTCTGATCACTGGAAGTCTGACCAGTTCCCCCATAGTTCCCATGAATGGGTTCCGCTGAGCGCTATGTCACTGGAGCTGGGACTGGGCATGTGCACTAATGTTCTATTCATTCTATAGGGAACTGATAGAAAAATCCAAGTGTCATACTCTGCTATCTCTTGCAGTCCTGTAGAGCAGGGTTCCCCAACTCCAGTCCTCAAGGCCCACCAACAGGTCATGTTTTCAGGATTTCCTTTGTATTGCACAGGTGATGCAATTAGCACTTGGCCAATACTAAGGAAATCCTGAAAACATGACCTGTTGGTGGGCCTTGAGGACTGGAGTTGGGGAACTCTGCTGTAGAGAATAAATGGAGAGGTTGTGCCCATGTCACACCAGTATTTCAGAGCCCTATTCAAGATTGGTGTTGGTTAAAATGATCAGACTCTCACTGGTCAGCAAGTTATCACCTATCCAATGGAGAAGTGATAACTTACAAAGATAAGAATAATCCATTAACACTGGAGTAAAGGCACTGTCACACTTAGCGATCGCACTAGCGATAACGACAACGACACGACCTGGCGAGATCGCTAGTGCGATCGCTATGTGATCGCTAGTTAGCTTCCAAACACATCTCATCAGCGATCTGTATAACGACCTCTGCGGTCGTTGGGAAAACCTAGTCCCGCCTGCGACGCTGGTAAAGTCGTTCATAAAGGGTGTCACACTCAGCGATTCAGGCTCACCAGCGGGACACCAACGACCAAAAAACGACTCAGAACGTTCATAAGCGATCAACGACATCTCAGCAGGGACCACATCGCTGCCACATGTCACACACAGCTAAGTCGCTAACGAGATCGCTACTGCGTCATAAATCGGTGATGCAGTAGCGATCTCGCTTAGTGTGATAGTACCTTAAGCCCAGTGTTGAAGCCTTGTAATTTGGGTGACTCAACAGTATGGTTTTTACAGGGCTGTTATTATTAATTAGCAGCTATTGCATTTGCATGCATTTTATATATCCTCTCTGTCAGCGCTTGGATTTACTCTAGGTCTTCTGTTTCCTTTCACACTCAAAAAAATGCTTACATGTCAGGCTATTGCTGGCACACAGGAAAAGATAAGGTTGGGCTTATTTTTTCTTATAGCTTAGTACATTTCTAACCACACTACAGACATATTATAGTAAATTCTGTGCTATCTGTTTAATTATATAATTACTTTTGTTTTGCATTATTTTATCATAAACCATCTTCATTTATCACTGAGTGATCAAGAATGTTTTAATGTCTTGTGTTGTGTTATGTTTCCTTTCCAGGGGTGCATTCCCTTCTCCTCCTTCACCCTATATGTACTTTCCTATAACTTTACTTGCTTACTTTTTCCCTAAAAGCTTTCCTTTCCCTAAACCTAACTGGTTTATTTGGTGGATAACCATGCCATACCAGCCCTGGATTTAACAGTTCTTTTCACTCTGCACATTCTGTGCCTAAACTATACAGTGGTCGCAGAATAATCCCCCCAGTCTTTCCTTGACTACTATCCATCGTTCTACTAATTTTGTGACTTCTTCCTCCCTTCCTTGGTAATAAATACCAGTTTCTGCTTTTATCAGTTTTTACAGCCTATTGGTGGGTATGAAGGACATTTACATGTATCATCATGGCATTAAATTACTTTATTATTAGCAAATCTAGAGACATCGACTAAGTCAAAATGATATAACATGTGAATCTGAATCACTAATGTGTCTATTTGAAATTGCACCAATCATGTCACACATAAACCCCACCATGCACATTAGATGACAGTTGACCGAGTATTTGTTCGGCCCCTTTTTCATCCACCAGCCATCTCGGCCGTCTTTCCCATACATAGAAGTGCTTGTTCGGCTAATCACTCCTGTTTTCTCTATGAGAAAGTCACGCCTGACATGTCTGTCATCTTCATATGTCCGGTAGAACACTATGATCAGCAGTCTGAAATCAGATATACCCGATTGATATTTCCCCCAGCAATAAATTGGCCAGGACTCCCATACACATTAAACTAATATCGGCAGACAGTTTACTTTGTTTGGGGACTTAATCCTTTCATTTGGAAGTGGGGGGGGTTTATTGATATAGATATAAAAATCACCTGGGAGGTCAAGCCAGAACTGACCTTTTAACATGTCATAATAGTAAAAGGAGTTGTCTCCATATAAGCGGTGTGCTGTTGAGGACGGCTCGTTATTAGCCAGAACACTCCAGCTGACTTGTACCATCAGTATATTACATGGGCAGATATTGATTGAAATGTCTGCTATTTAACACTACATTAAGCTAAGGAAATGTCCAGTCAGAGAAGGGTTCAAGTAGGCAAAATTGAAAGTTTGTGAAGGGTGTCAGAAATCTTCACATAAGAACCCTGGAATTCTCCCCAGTATATGCTATTTTCGATAGCACAATGCTTAGATTGTTGCAGTGGAGCTGACTTGATCGCCACTTGCAAACAATGCCCATTTGTCTTGGAAATTTGTAGGTGGTCCAGGCAGACATGTTATTATTACATAATGGAAAGTTCCATTTTTCCATTAATATGTGGATTTGGAACAATTCATAGATGGTCATAGAAACCATGTGACTGGACAGTGCTGTTGGTATACATGGATGTTGCACTTGTTGAACCTAAAAATGTAGAAAACAGGCCACATTGTAGATTTCACAATCTGGGATAAATAAAGTAATTTTTCATCACCAGTTGCCTTTGTACCTCTCTGTAATGCAACATTCACACATTTCGCGTCCACATCAGATTCAATGACAGTCTCTATCCTAATAATAATGATAATAATAATAATTTTAGCTACATAGCACCAACAAATTCCCAGCACTTTACAATTAAGCAGAGACATGTACAAACAAGACACCACAAAGTAACACATAGTTCATCAGTTATAGGAGGATTGAGGTTCCTGCTCACAAGCTTACAACCTCTGAGGAAATAGGGGGACACAATAGGTAGAACGTGCTTGTTATGTACGGTCCAGCCATCATTATAATTTAGGGTTTTCATATAAAGCTGCAAGATCTGATCATCAGTCAGGATCTTAGTACAGTTGACGACAAGTGCTCTTGGGTGCAAGACACAGATGAATAAGAGGGACCAGGTTTTGAGTAAAATTTATAAAGAGGGAACAGGGGAGAGTTAGGTTGGTGAATTGAGGTGAATGCATAGGTTTCTGTAACACCACCACAATAGAAAAGTTCTGAATAGAATTTTTTGCTGCGCTACAAAGAAAATCAGCTGTGGAAATAAGTAAAATGTTACTTACGTCTGCCAATTTTGCATGACAAAGCTGAGGATTCTCCGTGGAAGAAATTCTCTAAGATTCCTTATTGAAAATCTTCTGATGCTCTAGATAATTTTAATTAAATTCTCGACAAACATTCCTGTACAGCATATGCCTACACATGTTATCCATATAAACATAATTATAATGAAGTCTCACACACTAAAAAAAAAACAATTATAGACTGATTTCATATCAACAAACATAGCAAGCACACCCTCATGGTAAATGTTCCTTCAGACCTCTCATCTGCTGACCCTTTTGATACATTTTTTTTTTATAAACCATTGTATTCACAGGGGGAAAAGGGAAAGAAAGGCAAAAAAGGGCCTAAAGGGGAGAAAGGAGAACAGGGTGCCCCTGGATTAGATGCACCTTGCCCGTTGGTATGTCTCAGAAATCCAGTAATCACAACCATGAAATCTAATATGTATTGCAAAGATCAAACATTCAGAAACCCATCAGGCAAAATTAAATTCTACATTCATTTTGTAAGATACCTAAAAAATGATTGGTAATCTCACAGATTCGGAGATATTGTTTGCTTGGAATCTACAACATCATGGAATGAGATCTGATCTGGTATACTTGCTGACCATAATCACTATTGGATGGTATGTGGGCATGGGTAAAATGTTAGCATTTGCGTAGTGCTTGCCATCTTGGTGGAAAATGAATGTTTGCTCTTTCTCAGTGTTATTTTCTTTTCCTTTTAGTTTTGAACAGGCTTTTCATTTTAAAGGTTTCTATTGATCAGTAACATTACAAGTTAATTTTTACAAACAGGGTTTCCGTGGAATAAAGGGGGAAAAAGGGGAACCAGGTCAGCCTGGCCTGGATGGGCTGGATGCCCCTTGCCAATTGGTACAGTATTTCTCTTTCCTTTCCTCCCCTGCATGTGAGTCCTTGTCTTACTCACCAATGCAAAGACCACAATTGGAACATTTGCATTGAAAGAAATCTGCATGATCTTGCATGGATCAAGTTATTCTATCATATCACTAAACAAATAGTGGTTGTTCACCTTTGGGGACAATTTTTTTTACTGAAATGCATGTATTTTTGGCTACAAATCTTTTTTACGATTGGGTTTCATTTTACATTTTTCACCGTGTGCCTTCTCTAGCCTCTATGTTGCACTGTCTATTGCTGGCTACAGAATGAGATAATCCACCAGTCAGCCAACTATTATGAGCTGATATGGAGTTTGTATCTCTTATCTCTCTTTTTCTGAGCTGCTCTCATCAATTTATTCAACGGTGCAACATTTTTAATGAAGCCCAATTGCAAAAATGACATTTAGCCCAAAATATATGCATTTAAGTAAAACAAATTGCCCCCAAAAGGACAACTCTTATATCACTGTTAACCCATGTAAGTGCTCACACTGTATGTCCTTCCACTGTATTTTTCCTCAGAATGTTCAACAAGTGATCAAACATTGGCGTGTCCGTCCATTCAGAAACATAACTCTGCAGTAAAACGTGGATAGCCGCTATAAAGAGCTTACCTCAGCGACTTGTGACTGCCTACAGTTTAGACAGTCCTTTATCAAAAAACAAATAGGTCATATATGTAGTGACGTAATAGCCTGCAGCCCAGTCCTTTCTCTACACACCCTTTATAATGGCTTAGATTCCCTGTGAAACTTACTCGACTTTCCCTGTAGTTTTCTTCACAGCTTCCTCTCCTCCACTCAGCATGAATCTAAAATCCTGCCCATACTAAAATTATACTAGAAATCCCTTTCCTTGTACCAATATGGCAAAATATGGTTATTAGCATTACAAAAGAAGAAAAAATAGTCTGTTCATGAAACAGTTTTAGGATCTGTTCACACTAATCCTAGGGTTCGTTCTGTACAGTTTCCATTCCTTTTGTATGTCAAGGGAAATATAGTTAATAAAATCTGATGGATCTATAAAAGGTCAATGGAATCTGTTAGGCTCTAATATAATTGGTCCATCATAACTTTCATGGCTTTAATAATAACTAAGGCCATGATGCTAGTGTGAACAGAGCCTAGGAAAGTCAAAGAGAGCAAAAACGTGATCGAAAGACCAGTGTATTCTACTTTCTTGATGAATACAGACATTTTATGCTGCTGTGCTGGGGAAAAATGAAGCATGCATATTGCATAAAACATCTGTTATTTTGTCTTATGTGTCTTTTATGTCTGGAGGTTGCAGATCTCATTTTATAATTGTTACAATATTATCTTAATTTACAAAAAAAAATTAAAACATAAAAAACTGACGTAGAAAAACAATATAAGAAAAAAATGAGCTCCTGCATTGCTTATTCGTGTCAGCTTTTTTAATAGTCTGCTCAGCCATTTTCAAGTTATGTCATGTTGACCTCAAATGTGTTCAGTAATACAAATACTTTTAATTAATCTGCAATCAATTGATGTCAAATTCCTTAGGTTTATTAGCTATTAACTACATCTAAAGGTCCAGATACTTGCCATGAGTGTAAAAGCTATGGGAGTGCCCCCCAATGGCAAATGTTGAGGGAAGAAAGAAACTAGGAATATTATCTCATGGGAAATTCACTCCTGCCACAGAAGTCTGCATTGTACTCTCCTCTGTCAAGACTCCATGTTAGGAAGAGGGTGGGAGGAATATCAGATGGAAAAACACCCTGAATGAACCCAAGGGGCTTTGGCATGAAAGACATCCAGCACCTGATCAGGACCCACCAGTCTTCCAAGCCACTAATTAGATAAAATTGAGGACAACTCAGCTCCAGGTGTCTATGAGATGGAGATAGCTGAGCATTGCCCTCAGGTGTATCTACTAGTCCCAATAACAATGAAGGAATTGCTGTATTCATTCCCAAATCAGTGGCAGATAAGTGTCTTTTGTGGGAAACCCCTTTAAATATCTCTTTTCAGATGCTTATAATTAGCAGTTGTCTCCCAACATTGATCACCTTTGTTTGAAGATGGTTGAATAGATTGCTAAAAGACTGCATAAAAGGGAAGACTTTTTAAGGTTTTGTTTGCCCTTCGTTATGCATGGTAAGAAAATGAGGAATTGTTGTCACCACCAAATCATGAAAATGTGGATCTTAGACAACATTGCTGTTTACGAGCTTTGTTTTTTGATAGTCCGTTTCAGAAATGATATAAAAAAGCCTCATATTGCAAACTCCAGATGTAAATGACTGTCCATTTCTAGTTTCCAGTTCATGAAATCAGTCAGATTAATCTTTGAAGATGGGTTTGATTGGACTATTTGGTGTATGTTGCCTGAATGAGACCGTGCAAATGATTTTAGGGTTTGGCTCATCATAACAACTTGTTACCTTATATGAAAACTGGGGTTTGAATCATTTGGATTTTCACTAATCTTAAGAATTGTATCAGTGAAGTCCCCCGATTTAATAAAGAGATGGTAGAGCAGAAAGACCACCTCTATGTTCATTGATTATAGGACTGATTGAGATGGTCAAGTACAGCACTAGACTGTCTCTGAAAACGGCATAAATAATGAATTCCATCCTTTTGAATGATGATCAATTGTTATAATTAGCCAAACCCTTTAAAGCGAATCTGTCAGTAGGATTAAACCTCCTAGAACATGTATATGGGCATGTAGGCCATAGGAAGTTCAATCTGCAATCCCATTTTTTATTCCAGAGAAATCCACATTATTTTCATATGTAAACTGAGCTATTAACATCTTTGTTCCAAAAATATATCTTCCTGAGTATATGGCTCCAGAGCTTAAATTTAATGACAGTGGGTGTTACCAGTGTGAGACATGTAGATCAGGAGAGCACACTGTCTGTCATTACATGCCTCACATGGAGGCAGATTCTCATGCAGATCTGTGTCCGGCCCTTAGATATTAATAGCTAATTTACATGTTAAGAATGAGGATTTCTTTAGAATAATAGATATCAATTTATCAAGTACAAAATACACAATAAACACTGGCGCTATACTAGATCCAAATAATGTGGACAGATGAATAATGTGTGGATTACTAGTATCTGGGAAGCTGCAAGTGGCTGAAAAAGTGGGCTCCGTGCCAACCCACCAAAAGGTACACCTAAATAATCAATAAATAAACAAAACCATGCGCTATACCCAATAACATTGGACAATGATGGTGAATGCACTAATAAATGTTGAAATAGAAATACTAGACTCACTGTATTTGCTGAGTTCACCGGAGAAGAAAAAGGATTGCTAGAAATAATATTCTTTTCCAGATTCTTGAGAAGAAAAATATGTATAAAATGTTGGCAGAATCTAAATGGGAAAAATTATGAATAATGAACTAGAAATTAGGTACTTTGACATATAATCACGCACATTTCTAGTTCATTATTCATAATTTTTCCCATTTAGATTCTGCCAACATTTTATACATATTTTTCTTCTCAAGAATCTGGAAAAGAATATTATTTCTAGCAATCCTTTTTCTTCTCCGGTGAACTCAGCAAATACAGTGAGTCTAGTATTTCTATTTCAACATTTATTAGTGCATTCACCATCATTGTCCAATGTTATTGGGTATAGCGCATGGTTTTGTTTATTTATCAATTTATCAAGTAATTCAGCTTCCTATGACCTACATGCCCTTATAGACGGCAGAGGAGGGTTGATCCTACTGACATATCCCCTTTAAATAATGTACAATAAAATCGGCAAAATATTCTATCACAAAGTTTTTCATCATCACAACAATGGGTGTAAAGGTTACTGTTACTAAAAACTTATTATTTTCACAAATGTATATTTCATACAAGATGGGAGAATGATGAGTAGGAACTGGTGTCCTAGTAGCTTTGACATAATTCAATAGACCATAAGTGACAGTGCTACAAAATAAAAATCAGATTCCAAGAAAGGACATTTTGAAGTAATGGTGAAATTTAGAAGAGTTTTCCTTTATGGGTTTGTATGCTAGTATCAGTGCTCTTATATTCCTAATACAAATCTCCCATAACCAGAAATGAATTAAGATGAATCTATATAAAAGATTGATTCTAGAAAGAGAAATCAAAGGAAAAGCGGTCATCTGACAGCTACTCTGGTGACATCACTATGGACATGTCAACACTGGCCAACTTTGTCAGACATGGTCAAGTGTACGCAAAATATCACTACCCTGCTATAGCATCAATAAGTTTCAGAGAATTCTACTCGTATTATTGGTGACTAGCCAAAAATACTTATTAATTAATTATTGTTTAACCAGATAATGACCCAGCAATGTAAATTTACAGGCTGTAACTGCATTATTGTAAATTTATGGCACGTGTTTAATGCACCTGCAATCGAGCAGGTGAAGATCTGATCCCCGACTGTCAAACACAACTGAGGACCCTGAGAATTAGATAGAAGCACTTTATTACCACTTCTGTCTATTCTTTTGCCGGCTACATCTTCCAGTTATGTGTGGCACAGCAGAAGGCTGTTTATCCCTGTATCTGGGATTCCTACGGATGCCTCAGTTACAGTGGAAAAAATAAACAATAAAAGAAAAAAATATTCCTCATAGATATTTTATGATCTCTTGGAGGTCAAATTATATTAAAAAATCTAAATATGTATAAAACATCTGCAAAAAATATAAAAGTAATGAAAACTTTAAAAAAGTCACTACGTCAAGAAATACTAAAAAATAAGCTTTTTTTTTGCATAAAAAACATTTAATTTCATATATAACAAAAACATATGTTAGATATCCCCATGATCACAATAACCTGGAGATTTAATTCAACAGATTGTTTGGTGTGAAATGCGAACAGTAGAAAATATAAACCACTAAGCCAATTGATTTCTTTAAAATTGATTGATTAAAACAATTTAAACATTGCTGCTATCTGTGGTCATTGATCATCTTTCAGGAGCGTGGGAAAGGACACATAAAACACAAACTTCCTTTCTGACTGTCATATATGGCCAACTGAAGGATGCTCAGTTAACTCATTCTGCAGCTAGTAAAAGGCCATGCAGCACAAAGGCTATAGAAGGCAAACAGTGCAAAATGTTTAAAGAAACCCAAAAATAGTTTTTATCCCCAAATTCATGAAATTTAAGTAAAAAAAATGTTCCCATAGGTGGACACCCCCTTTAAGCTTAGTGTCCACTGGAAAAATTTAAAGAGTTCAGCTTTTTATAATATAGATAGCAACATGGAAAACTGAAATAAACATTTTTAAGTATACATTTAGAATGAAAATCTAATTTAAACAATAGGTCAAATTAAAAGGGAACCTGACATGTCTAGAAATGCTATTTACCTGCAGATATAGGAGTAATGTACAGGTAAATAGCATTCACAGGGAACCTGTCCCCAGGTTATTCCCATATGAGGTAAGGCCAGTATCTGTAAGCCCTGATATTCAGCATTCTATAATGCTGTATACATGCCCACAATCCAACCTGCAAGACAAGAAGACCTTTTATTATACTCAGGCATCTCTGGTCCTGATCCAGCACCTCCTCTCTTACTGCGATCCTGTCCTCCTTTTCTGCTTCATGTGGATGACTTGTCCTACGTCATCCACACAGTGTCCTCCGGCGCAGGCATATTTCTCTCTGCCCTGTCAAGGGCAGAGTAAAGTTCTGCACTGCGCATGCGTTGGCGCTTTTTGCCTTTTCCTGCGCATGCGCACTGCAGAATTTTGCTTGCAGGAAGAGAGGAGGCACTAGATCAAGACAAGCAATGCCCATTGGACTGGACCGCCCCATAGGTGAGTTTAATAAAAGGTCTTCTTGTCTTGCAGGCTAGATTGGGGTCATATATACAGCATATTAGAATGCTGTATATAAGGGCTTTCAGGCACTGGCCCTACCTCATATCGGAATTCCTGGTGACAAGTTCACTTTAAATCCTATGTAGCTGACTTTCTCGGTTTTTATAAGCTTTGTTTCCTTCTTTCTTATCTTTCTGGCTTTGTTTCATACTTGGTATCTTTCCTTCCATCGATCTATTGTTGGAGTCTGTGGCATGGAATTTTTTTTCTGTTCAAGAATTTTCTGAACACTTAAAGACTGTAGATAACAGACAAGTAATGTTTCCATTATTTACACAATTGGGTTATTCATGTTAGCTAAACCTAAAGACAGATATAAAGAAATATCTCTAGCCCACTTTAAAATACAAAAGTTGTATAGATATCAATACTGATAAAACGTTACAAATGCATACCAGAGAGTATTCCTTTACAGGAAGTGTGGCCACATGGTGAAAATTAAGTTTTAATCTCCCTGTTGTTGCTCTTTCCGAGTCACCGGATCGATGCAGTTGAGTGACTATGCTGTGAGCTCGGCTGTAATTACTCCTCAACTTTGATTGACATCTTGCTCTGCACAATAAGCTGCACACACATGGTTCAGAGCAGGCTGTCACTGCACCACCCCGCTAACTCAGAGGGAGAGGTTACAGGAAGATTAAAACTTTATTTTCTCCCTTTAGCCGCACTCCCAGTAAGCCGGCTACACAGGATTTAAGCCCTATTTACCTGCAGATTACCCCAGTATCTGCAGATCTATAGCATTTCTAAACATGACAGGTTCCCTGTAAAGTATATTTTCAAATTTGTTGAATTCAAAACAATCAGTATGGCTAAGTGATAATGCATCTGAAAAGTAGCAAACTCACCCATACGTTGGCACTGATGTATGCAGCTTGTGTAACCTTGGCATCTTTTATATTCTTGTGTGCTTGAACAGGGACCAGATGGACTTCCAATGCCCGGCTGCTGGCAGAAGGTGAGGACACTATAGGAGACATATGCACTACATCAAGACCTGCCCATTTTAATGTTATTCATAAGCATAACCTAATATGTTATTGCATGGTTTAGTTTATTGTATGTTAAGAATCTAATATTGGGGATAAAGGGCTGAACATTTTAGGTTGGGGTTATTAGGAGACTTGAGCTGCTCCCACTTGTGTGTAAAGTTACAATATAGATGTGGCACCATGGCAAGTGGCAAAGTTGCATAATCCAAGTTTCATAAAATTAAGTAAAAAATCAAATTGTATGGGTCTGTCTATTGAATATCTCAGTTATCAGGAAGTCACATCATACAGTTTAATTGGAGCCTATCACCTCCCAAAATGGCATTTACCTGCAGATATAGGGATAATCTTCTGGCAATAGCTTTTAAATCATGTCTGGCTGGCTTACTGGAAGAAGAAAATGAAGTTATATTCTCCCTGCAGCCGCTCACTTCCAGTCATCTGGGCGGTGCACAGGGCTGTTACATTCACAGTTCTATATAAAGTGGGCTCTACATAATCACTTTCCTGAATGTGAGTGTACAGAACAGGATATCAGTGGGGGTGCAGGGGAGGTGATAATAGCACACTCATTGTATAGAGAGTGGTCATTATCAGCTCCATGCAGCGCCCTGATGACTGGAGCCAGCAGCTGCAGGGAGAATATAAGTAAACCAGCCAGGCTTGATTTCAACACAAGTTATTGGCAGATTACCACAATATCTGCAGATAAATACTGTCTTGGGAAGTAACTGATTCGCCTTTAAGAAATGCCACAAAATCCCAGACATGGGGCACCCCATGTCTCCACTAACGCTAGCTGATGCCATCACAAATGTAAAAAATTTACAAAAGGTTTTAGAAACCAGTTTTTGGCTAAGTTCACACTTGCGTTCGGCTGGTCTGCGTACTTCCTCCCTTAAGCTCCGCCTACGCTCCGCCTACTTCCGCATGCATCCTGCGTACCTATCTTTAACATTGGGTATGCAGGGACATGCGGAAGTATGCGGATGCGTCCGCATGCGGCGTTTTGACGTGTCCGCCGACTGCACAGGAATGCAACATGTTGCGTTCGGCGGCACGTCCCTGCATACTCAATGTTAAAGATAGGTATGCAGGACGAAGCAGGACGCATGCGGACATAGGTGGAGCGTAAGCGAAGCTTAGGGGAAGTACGCAGCCATACACAGACCAGCCGAACACAAGTGTGAACCAGGCCAAAGGCATGGTATTGTTGTGTATATACCGGAGGACAGTGTTTCTTCGTTTTCTCAAGTCTGTGTCACCACAGTATATTTAGTTTTCCCGAAAATGATGGTGTTAATCCAGAAAACAAATGATAAAACTGTCACTGTAGTTTAATATAACTAATGTGGTATATACAGAAGAGCATAGTCTAAATTACATAGAAAACTCCAATAGCAATAACATAATCCCTAAATGAACTAGCTAGGCCATTTTAGAGAGAAAAATCTGGAAGTAGACGTAGCTATAGACTTGCGATAGTTCTAGCTACAGAAAACAAGTTGTTTCATAATTAGAGAGTGCCCCCTACCTTAATGATACAGAATGGAGAGCTACTTGGTAAAAGCTGCTCACATTCTGGAGGACCTAAGTGCCCCACGCAAAACTAACTGTTTACCAGAGGTTCAATGAAATGGACCCATGATGATCACCTCATTTTACCAACAACTCGATTCTAAGTGGAGTTTCTCTGTTAGTTTGAAGGGTCAATTTATGCGACTGCAAACTTCTGAATCTAACAACATGTGCTCTGAATGCTGTCAGGATTCTCTGGTATCGATGGCGAGCGCAGGTGGTGATGTGATAGCAATTTGTCTACTTCCAGCCACATTAAGACTAGACGTGTACAGCCTCACTCAATTCACATATGGCAACTTCAGATTTAGGCCGGGATCACACATGCGACGAAAACGTCCGACGCT
>VIAB01001550.1:26720-40367 GCA_009801035.1 Oophaga pumilio
ACACAACATGGATAAGCGACATAACTTCTGTCAGGGAGTGTAGTACACGGTGTCCTCCCCGAGATGACCCCCAACTTTGACCAACTTTTCAAAGTTCGGCTGGTCATTCGCAAGAGAAGTTTCACCAGTAGAATGTATTGAACGTGCTGAATCCACACGGTTGAGTGAACGCATGCGGATTCACCTGCGTTCAAAGGACTGCAGCGCTTTGAATGCAGCAAACATGCGGTGTGTCCAAAGCGCTGCTAGTTACGGATCATGGGCACCTAGTCTAACACTTCTCACCTATCCTGTGGATAAGTGATGACATTTTCATTATAAGAAAACCTCCTGTTTTATAAACCGAAGCAATAAAACTTATTTGACACAGATGGAAGGGTAATAAAGGTGATGATTTAAAGAAGCACTCCCACTGAGCTCTTTATTTTCTAAACATGTAAATGATGTAGTGTAAGTGCGTTAATATTTACACTGATCGCCGTCTTCCCCAGTTTCCAGTGCATCTCCAGTCCTCTTCTCACGTGACTTCTATTCTGACTCGCTGGATCACATTGGGGTGTATGTGTGAGCTGGTAGTCACTTTTACAACGTGAACCTGGCTACATAGACTTACACTGTAAGGCCGGCGTCACACTGCCGAGTTTGATGCGAGTTAGTCGCACGACTTTCTCGCATCAACACCCGGCACGGCCGCCCGCTCTCGGACCCGAGTGCGCGGCGGCATAGAAATACATGCAGCCGCATACTCGGGTCCAAGAGCGGGCGGCCGTGCCGGGTGTTGATGCGAGAAAGTTGTGCGACTAACTCGCATCAAACTCGGCAGTGTGACGCCGGCCTAAAAATGAAATTTGGCTTGCACATAAACCCTTGTGTGATCTGGCAAGTTGGAATAGAAGTCAAGTGACCAAGAAGGGGACCAGAGCGGCATTGCAAACATGGGAAGACAGAAATTTGGGAGTATATGAATCCACTTACACTATATACACATTTACACTGGTTTAGGCTATAAAAAGTTTAGTTCTTCTTCACCCATAATGCACATTTGTCAGGTGAAATTTAACAACGGACAATGGTTTTAGCCAACCAAAAGCAGACAGTCATTGTCTTAGGGAAGTCGGGCATGTTTGAATTTTCATCCAAGGGTCAGATAAAAGGGAAAGGAAATTATGAAGATTCAGACCAATAAAAGCTTTTACATTGCATGGACTCAGTTCATACCCTTCTTCCAGACCAACTCCAGACCTCTGAACTCCATGGTCATCATCTCCATTGTCTCTCCATCTATAACCAAAACCTCAGTTTTATTGCTTTGGTTTCTCTTGATGATGTATAGCTTCACATACAATGTCTTGATGAAGATCTGGCCATACACATCAGATAGCTGTCAGTCAAACAATCTTTCAACCAGCAGACATCTTTCCTAACTTCCTCCAGGAAGTTCAGCTCCACTGAGCTATCTTATGTTTTCTGAGGGAGCGCTATTACCTGACACCTCTGGTCATCACTTAAAGGGAACCTGTCAGCAGGATTGTACACAGTTACCTGCAGACAGTGTCAGGTCAGCGCCGTTATACTGACTAAAATGATACCTGGATTGATGAAAGCTGTCTTGTTGTTGCTTAATCTTTCTTTTCAGTTTTGAGTTAATGATATGCTCGTGCTTCGGGGCGGGAGCTTCATGTGGTGCTCTGATTAGGTATTCATGTTTACGGCTTCTGACAGGTCACTGATCCCTCATTGACCTGCCCCCTAGTTTACATAATGAATATTATATATATCTTGGAAAAAAAAATCGCCTTCCGCAGGCAGGGAGAGCAAAATGATCAGGTCTTTGGAAATCCAACCATCCAGATTCTTCTTTCCCTAGACATCGTCTGTCAGGAGGCCCTCTTACACAGAAGGTCTTCCGATACCAATTAAATTGGCGCGTTCAGATGAATATTGTGTATGGGGGCATTACATTTTTTCTTACGCTTTTCTTTCAGTCGTTAATTGGTAAACTTTCCAGATGAAGATGTATTATGCCATTTTGTTAAATGAACACTCCAAATAGAACGGATACACTGTGTTATGCCTAGCACTGGGTCTAGTGGGATGGAGAGCTACAGGACTATTCACAATGTGATGTCCCATGAATTCAGACCTGGCCCTAGGCATAACACCTAGCAAGAATACCTGTATACAAGTTCTGCCTGATGTGATGCTTTAAAAGAGCCATTTATATTATTTGATTAAAATGCTCTAAGAACTCTATAGAGATTATAACAATTCTGATAAAGTGTCCAAGATGTCCCCAAACACTGTAAAATCCCTCTCCACCCCAGCTCTACTGACCCTTCTATAGCCAACAAACACTGTGCACTAGACCCCTCTACATGTTACATGGTAGAAGGCCATCTGTGATATTGGCCGAGCAGTATTGCCCCTGAATGTACTTTCAAGTATGCAGCAATGTGTCTGGTGGTGTGTCATTGTAGCACATGTGCGCTACAGATAGACCCAGTAATAGGGACACATAATTTGCCATTGCAGCATGATGGTCCATTATTTGAATACTAGTTGAGTGGATAGACCGCCATGATGATGATACTCTTGGTGATGGGGTGCGGTATACTGATTTCCTGGGTGTGTGTACACAGTGATAGCTGTGAATGTGCGTCAGTAGTGGGGGATGCCGTACATTCACAATGACGGCAGCCAGTGCGTGTGGATACAGTGTGTGTGTTGTGGCTCTGCGGAGGTGGGATCAGACGCCTCTCTCCACGTGCTGTGTTCCCTGTGTGTCTCTATTTCGGCATAGTAGTTTGGTTGATGTAACTATGGTTCTCTGATATGTACGAATAAATCATGTTTCTTTCTCACGTAGGTTTCCAATTGTTTCCTTCCATTTGGTGTAGTGTGATGCTTCCCTTCTCAGCAGGAGCATCTGACCCTCTCTCATTTCTTCTAATTGCTGCCCAGCAGTCTTCAGTTACGCTTTTCACTCATTAACTAATTAGTGTGGTTAACGATCTGTGCACTTTGGGAAAGGTTCTTGCAAACAGCTATCCTGTCATATTGTGAAGGAAACTGTAGACTGACCACAAGTTACAATAGGCTCCGATTTTAGATTTTCTGTGTTTTTAAGGCTCCTTCCACAGCACGTGGTGGAGATCTGCTCTTATACATCTTCTTTGATCGAAAGGATGATTGGATCTCTGCAAAAGGGAGAGGGAAAAGCATCCTTTATGGAAATATTACCATTTCCCTTGTGCTAATATCTGATCCTGCTTTTCATCAAAAGGCCAGGATCTCACCTTGGTTAAATAAGGGAAGAGGGAACACAGCCCCCTGCACTGTCTATAGCCAGTACTGGATTTACTGGAGCCACCACCTATATTAGCTGTCCACAAAATAGCTAACAGTATCATTGCTGAGGCTCGACAGCTGGGATCCCCACCGTCACTGGGATACCAAAAATTCTGTGTAAATGAAATGGTAGTCAGCATGTGCGACCACCAACTCTACAGGTAGTGGATGGAGCAGAGGGTGCACAAGCTTATTACCTATTTATAAAGGGTTCTTTAGGCTGCCTAGTCTCAAGATCAGTGGTGTTTTCAGCAGGAAGACCCCCTGCAATCATACATTTATTATCACGTGAGTTGGTGAAAACTATTGTTTATGGAGCAACCCCTTTAAATATCTCAAATGAGCAGTTGTTAGAGCCTTCGTTCATGGAAAACATTCGTTCATTGGCTGATCGCTCTGATCAATAGTTAAGATATAATTTCTGCAGCACATTTCCCCTTGTTTGTTCTCATTCGGTGTGCATTTGCCCATGTAGAATGGACTTAAACAAGCAGCGATTGACTTTTTAGATTGCAGATCCACATTTTTCATAGATAAAAATCTACTTATAACCTTGCCTTTAAGCTTCACAATTTTTTTTTTTTAGTTTCTGATAATTGGTTTGAAATGCTGATGCAGCTCCTGAAATACACCAAGTCCAGATAGTCGTGGCCATTTATAGTCACCAAGTGTCACTCCAGGACAGTCCCCGGACCTGCAGCAGCTGGCCCATGGGTCAAAGCAGGAAAGAGGAGCAAAGACAGAAGCGTAGTCACTAGTCAGGACTGTCTGCGGTCAGGGAAGGCAGCATGGGTTCACAAAACAAAACTGAGGTCAGACAGAACATTTAAACGAGCCAGGTCAATAACAGGAGAGATGAGATGAAACAGCAGACTGGACACAGATAGGAAAAGGAACCTAAGTTCAGGCAGAGAACAGGAGGATCAGCAGCCTAATATATCCACTTTTGGCAGAGGATAGGCTTTGGAAGACAAACCCTGTAGAACACAGTGGGGTTAAAATTCTGCAGCATCTGGCCTCGCCTCCCTATGAACAGATGGAGACAGCTGGAATATTCAGCAAAGTTGGAAGTGCTGCATGAGGCAAGTCAGCTCGACGGCCTGACACTGAGAGGAGCAGAGCGGCGAACGCAGTGAATAGCACAGCATTGGGGACGTGTGCGATTTTCCACAGTGGCAATTAGTTAGTCAGCATCACTTCGCTGGTCAGTGGGTAGTACTGGTTCAGAAAAGTAACTCTTACAGGTTACTTAATGATCCATAGTGGTGTGTATTGGGGTTTCTCAACCATTTACTCCACCAACTCAATGAAGTGAAATCTAAGTACCTCCAAGGCAACGCTCACGTTCCACAATAAAAGCACAGCATCGAGGTACTTGTGCCCTGGGATGAGAACCTAGAGTAGCACTTCTTAACCTGTGAAATATGCGGAGAGAAGGCAGGTATTATAGAACTGATCCTTTAGATGCACAAATCTATGGTTCAGTACCATAACTGACAACTTTGGTGCTCATTATACTGGATTCAAGAGACATTAAATATTAATTGAGCAGGATTTGGGCACTGACTAGTTCTCACTGGTAAAGCCTAAGGCTATGTTCACACTAGGCGTCTTTGCTGCGTTTTTTTTTTTCTGCAGCAACACCTGATCTCTTGGCAGGAAAGAAGTTGCGGTAAAAATGCAAGTTTTGCTGCGTTTTTTCTGGTATTTAGCTGAAAATTTTGCATAAAAAAACATTTAGAAAAAGCCTCATGTGAACATAAGTGAAATAATCTTGCACTTGTAAGGCTGTCAAACTAAGGGTATATGCACATGTTAAATATTTGCAGCAGAAATTTCTGCACCAAAAATGCATCACTCGGCAAGAAAAAGTTTTTGACGTGTTTTTCCCTATTCATTAAAATGAGTTAAAAAAAGCTTCAAAAAATGCTGAAAGATTTGACATGCTGAAGATTTGAAACTGCTTCAAATCTGCAAGGAAAAATAAGCAGCAATGTGTATGAAACTTCAGAAATCTCATTCATTTTGCTGGTACTGTAAACTGCAGCTTTCTGCTGCTTTATTTTTGGTGCAGGAATTTCACCTGCAAATACTGAACGTGTGCAGATACCCTACCTAAGGCTATGTGCACACATTTTTTTAACCACATCCCCTGATTCACCATTGCCTTTTTGACCCAATCTTTGTCTACTTTTGTATTTTGCGCCTTTGCACACAATTCATTATTCTTTTTGGTCCCTTTTTTTACATCTATTTAATTATGTGCTCGCCTGTTTTTTGTTTCTCCCTCTGTTGGCAGAGTTTATCAATTACAGATATTTTGACCTGATTCATCATTTGCAACTGTTTTAATAGTCGCTAAATTCGGCATAACGCCACTCCAGTTCCCCCTTCCCCAGTGTACTTTTAAGTATACCAGCATTTTTGCACAATGTGTGACTTTTGACATCAAAAAGTTGCAGTTCAAAGCAAAAAAAGACCCATTTTTGACATTGCATCAAATTCATGAATCAAACACTCAATTTTGAAGAGTTTGGCACCAAAACTGGCAACTAATATCAAAAGCCCAAATAGAAAAGTGACTTAAAAGTAAACCATGCAAATGGTGAATCAGTGTCCATGAGTTTTTGACGCAGGAAATGCTTCTTCTCTGGGAAGTTTTTCTTTTCTTGAAGCGGTTTTTGACTACTTTTTTCCTCCGTAGTTTCCTTTGCTGCCCTTTGATGCACAATGTCACAGCCCCCATTGCCCCTCTTAGCTGCTCAACCCTATTCCTCCAAAACCAACTTCTCCACCTTGACAGAAGATCAGCTTTCCACCCTCCTATCAAGATCACACCTCACCACTTGCATGCTTGACCCGCTCCCATCCCTAGCCTCGTCACCGTCTTCACCCCTACTCTAACACACCTCTTCAACCTCTCACTTACAAATGGTGTCTTCCCCTCATCCTTCAAACATCCCTCGATCACACCCATTCTCAAAAAGACCTCCCTTGACCCATCCTCTGTGTCTAGCTATCTCCCGATATCTCTTCTCCCTTATGCCTCAAAACTACTGGAATAGCATGTCCATCTTGAACTGTCCTCCCACCTCTCCTCCTGCTCTCTCTTTGACCGCTTACAATCCGGCTTCCGACTGCATCACTCAACTGAAACTGCCCTAACTAAAGTCACCAACGACCTACTAACTGCCAAGAGCAAGCGACACTACTCTGTCCTCCTCCTGGACCTGTCTTCTGCCTTCGACACTGTGGACCATTCCCTCCTGCTACAGATTCTCTCATCTCTTGGCATCACAGATTAGGCCCTATCCTGGATCTCATCATATCTAATAAACTGAACATTCAGTGTCTCCCTCTCCCACACCACCTCCTCACCTCGCCCCCTGTCTGTCGGTGTTCCCCAAGGCTCAGTTCTAGGACCCCTACTCTTCTCCATCTACACCCTCGGCCTGGGACAGCTCATAGAATACCATGGTTTGCAGTATCATCTCTACGCCGACGACACGCAGATCTACCTATCTGGATCTGACCTCACCGCCTTACTGACCAAAATCCCACAATGTCTGTCCGCTATTTCTGCTTTCTTCTCTGCTCGCTTTCTAAAACTGAACATGGACAAAACAGAATTCATCATCTTTCCCCCATCTCACTCTACCCCCCCACCAGACCTGTCCATCAACATCAATGGCTGCTCACTTTCCCCAGTCCCGCATGCTCGGTACCTCGGAGTGATCCTCGACTCTGCCCTCTCTTTCAAGCCACATGTCCAAACCCTTGCCTCCTCCTGCCGTCTCAAACTCAAAAATATTTCCCGGATCCGTGCATTCCTTGACCATGAAACTACAAAAACACTAGTGCATGCCCTCATCATCTCCCGCCTCGACTACTGCAACCTCCTACTCTCTGGCCTTCCCTCTAGCACTCTGGCACCACTCCAATCCATCCTGCACTCTGCTGCCCGACTAATACACCTGTCTCCCCGTTATTCCCCAGCCTCTCCTCTCTGCCAAGCCCTTCATTGGCTTCCTATCGTCCAGAGGCTCCAGTTCGAAACCCTAACCATGACCTACAAAGCCATTCACAATCTGTCTCCTCCATACATGTGACATGGTCTCCCAGTACATACCCACACGCAACCTTCGATCCTCTCAAGATCTCCTCCTCTACTCCCCTCTTATCTCTTCTTCCCACAACCGCATACAAAGCTTCTCCCGTGCCTCTCCCATACTCTGGAACTCTCTACCCCAACACATCAGACTCGCGCCTACCATGGAAACCTTCAAAAAGAACCTGAAGACCCACCTCTTCCGACAAGCCTACAACCTGCAGTGATCCTCAGTCTACTGAACCTCTGCACAACCAGCTCTACCCTCTCCTAGTGTATTCTCACCCATCCCTGTAGACTGTGAGCCCTTGCGGGCAGGGTCCTCTCTCCTTCTGTACTTGTGTGTGCCTTGTATTGCTCACGTTTACTGTACTTGTCTATATTTGCCCCTCTTCACATGTAAAGCGCCATGGAAAAAATGCCGCTATAAAAATGTATAATAATAATAATACTTTTTTCCTCCGTAGTTTCCTTTATTGCCCTTTGATTGCACAATGTCAAGATTGGGAAGATTTCCTTCAGGATCTGCTTTAAAGAAGTGTCACGCACTTTCCTTTTTTCTACAACTCTTCACGGACAAATAAAAAGCTAAAAAAAACTGCTGATATGAACAGCTGGATTACGCATAGAAATGAATTGGAAGAGTTTTCCAAAAGCTTTTGAAGCAATATTTGGAGGAGTATCAGCTTAAAAAAAACCTGTGTGCACATGCCCTATGCCTTCCCTCAATTATTTTTGTCCCATAGTGACTAAGAAACATAACCTGCCATTATTTTTGGCAGCCCTGGACATACTTTGTAATAGACTGAATCTGACTATAAAAGTTACTTATTTCAAGGGGTTGCCCCAAGATTGTAAATTATTCCCCAACCATGAGATAGGGGATAATTTACTGATTGCTAGGGGGTCTCACTGCTGGAACCTACATCTAGCTACAGAATGGGAGTCGGTAGATTCCAGTTTCAAAGAAATGGAGGTGAAGCATGCACACATCCGCTCCATCCATATTCTATGGGGCTGCCAGAGATGGCCGAGTATTAGTATTACTCATATCTAGGAGGGTCAACAGAGCATAGGGCAGATGCTCAACCTCTGCTCCTTTCTGTACTGCTCACATTGTACTGACACTCAGCAATTAACGGGATAACTTACTATCTTGGACCATCCCCTTTAAAGTGACTGTCCGCACAGAATGACTGTTCAAACCAAGTACAGGTGCTCAGTACATCAGGGAGTGGCCAAATCTTTAACTACACCTTCCCTCCTGCTTGTTTTCCATCTATCTCTACCCTTCTCTGGCTTTATAAAGTATAAAGTAGGTGGGAAGATGCACTTAAAGGGACTTTATCAGCACAGAATGACTGTCCAAACTAAATACCACCACTCGATGCTTCACGGTGGGGCCAGTCATTTAAATACACTTTCCCACCTGCTTGTTTTCCCTCTATCTCCATCCCCCTCTTCTTTCATTGACAGCTCGGTTTCATAGAGCCAGGTAAGGGAGAGGAAGATGAAAACAACTTCTGGTTCCACCATGATGCACCGAGCGCCTGTACTTTGTCGGTACAGAATAACTGTTCAGATCGCTTCCCTTTAAATGATTGGCCGCCACGCTGCCTTGCGCTCCTGTGTTAGGTTTGAACAGTCATTCTGTGCTGAGACTCCCTTTAGTACTGTGTCTCCTGGTTTTCTCATTGTGCACTATTCACGATTACTTTTAGAAACTCATTGCAGAAATTTCTGTGACAATCCTATTAATCTCAACGTAATTTGTAGAAATCCATGAGCTTGTTTCCAAAATCCCCCTAATGATCAGATTCTGCCGTGGCTTTCAATTCTTTGATTTTTTTCAGGAGCAAGTGAATGGGACATAACATGTGACAGTGGAAAACAGTTTGCAGAGTTCAGGCCCCTGGATGCTCATTAGATGAGCTTTTCTACAACCATAGAATGAACAGGAATTTACCTGTATATCAAATCAGTATATAAGGATGCAGGTTGATAAATATGTAAAAAGAAAAATTAAATCCCTAAAACTAATTTCAACAGCTGCAGACTGCCTGAAGTCCTATTATTAATAAGTGGTTATCCACTAATGAACAACCCCTTTACAATAGTTGTATCGTAAGCCATGAAGAGCTACTTTGACTTAGGAAAAAGCTGCTACAATAGGGAACATCTGCACACACGGACCTTGGAAGATCTGATACTATATGGCACCAGATCGTGTGAATGGATACTTTAGAATTATCTTTTCCCTGCACCTACATTAGTGGGCACAAGTGGTTATCGTTGGGGCCAGAGAAGCTGGATCAGCCAGATTGGCTCCATACTGGGAAGTGGCATTGTGTAACATTAAAGGCAGGTGAAATAAGGGCACCCAATGTAGAATTAAAGAAAACAACACAACTTTGGTCCTCCATCACCTCTTTTATATACAATCTGGACAATTACAATAAATATTATAAAGTGCGGTGGTCCTGTGCTCAGGAGTAAGGAAGGCACTGGTCTCGTCATCACAGTCTTGCTCCTCTGACACAGATTCACGTGGATTAAATTAAAAGTGGCGACAAAGGCTTGTACCGCACGTCAGGATTATTTCGCCTTTGTAAACACTCGTTGCAATGACACAATGTTACAGCACTATATATATGTGTCCACCTCTGTACCTTGGCCAGATAAGAATCCTTTACATAAGGCCCAGGGCTGCGCAGCTACAGTTCTGTGATGATGACACTTCTTGGGTTTAAACAACGACTCAATCTTCACACATAGATTAATGGCATATTATACTGCAAAGTTTAAAGATAGAGATTTCTGGATGCAACGATACGATCTCAATTAATCTGCATGACAATTGCAGGTTATATCTTTCTCCACTTTCAGAAACCATTACAGTACCAGGACAGAGACTACAGGTCCCCTTACATTTAGGCTCAGGCACACACAATACGTGGAGCCATAATAAAGCTACCATCACAAAGACAATGGAACCTCTGCATATTTAATATGCAGTTATTCTTCCCTTTGAGAATCTCCATACATGCCACCTTACAGCAGCACATAGACCCCGTGTGATTCTGTGCGGACAGCGCAGACATCTGTGGGGCATCAATCTCAGAAAAACTGCAGCCGGCTGTTTCTTTTGGCAGATGCTCCACACGGAGCTACTCTATAACCACCTACATGTTACACTTCGTAGTCAAGCTCTACGAGAGGCATTACTGTCATCAAATGGAGATCTGGCACGTTCACGCACATGGAGGTAAAATAGCTGGTTGTAGTAGGATACATGACAACATTTACTTCTACGTCTTCCCTCCTGCAATGCTCTGTGGCTACAGATGTAAAGGTGACCATACACATCAGAGGAGTGTAGGCCGGATCTATTTCAGCAGGCCAGGGTAACCATCTAATATGTATGGGGTGTCCTAACTATTTTGATGGCATGTTCAGGGGAGATAAGAGAGCCTGTCTTGCATTTTAACACGCACAATCTTTTTTTCCTCAAAGGAGGAAGTACCCTCTTAGCACTTAAATACAACCCTCTGACCACTCAGACAAAATAGTTTTTTGACTGTGCACGTGTATGAGACGGAGGAGTAGATGGATAGCTGTCTCGTCCAAATATTCTATGCACAAGCACTCAGCTCAACCAAGCATTCATGGATAGAGAAGGTCACTGCCAGACACCTCTGAAACCTGCTCATCTTTCCTAAAACCAAAAAGACCATTAATATTCCAAATGCCCAAACCTCATCCATCACAGGACTGTAGGAAGATCCCTTTACACATTAGGTGGTCATCTAGGCCCACTAAAAACAGCGGGTTTGGTTGTCTTTCAAGTAATGTATATGGGGGTCTTTAGGAGTATGAGCAGCTTAAAGAGGTTGTCCACTACTTTAACACTGATAACCTATCCTTACGGTAGATCATCACTGTCTGATCGGTGGGGGTGAGACACGGCACAGTTGTTCTCAGTTACACAGCTTCTCCGTCTACTGATATTGCAGTACCGGCTGCGGCCAATATCAGTAGATTGAGCAGCTCCATAACTGAGCACTTCAGGCCGCAACTAGCAACTAGCACAGCTGATCAGTGGGGTTGCAGGGTCTCGCACCCCCACCGGTTCAGACATTGACCTATACTAAGGCTAGGTCATCAATGTTAAAGTAGTGGACAAATACTTTATAAGGACATGTGCTTTACAGCAGCCACAAATAAATGACCCCCAACATGCAGCAGCAAGTGCTAGAAGGAGCATTACATTATTAGTATAAGCCACATGTTCAGTATTCTGCTCCTTTCCTTTTGTAGGAACCTGAATAAACGTGTAGAGAAACCTACGAATTATCAAGTGTTGTTACACTTTGTGATACACACAGATGTAACTTTTTTCTTCTAAATATCAGCCATTTATAGCGTAACGATTACATATCCAGCGTCCGATTAGCTGATAACGGGAGCACCCAGTCCGCCGTTACCAGCAGTAAGGTGGCCATGTAAGCGCCGTCACTCTCCAGGTTAATGAATGGAAGAATCCTGCGTTCATTGTACGTCAGAGGAAGGTCCTGAGTGATGGGATGAACTATTCCCATAAGGAGCACGTAATGGAGTAACGGACTCATCGCAGCGACAGGAGTATGACAGTGGTAGACAGTAATAGCAGCATTGCTGACAGCTCGGCCACCTTATTAAGCCGGGTGGTCTTGGACAACTCTTGCTTCTTCTTCTCTAGGTTCTCGCGCCTGGCCTTCCAGAGCTGCTCCCGGGCCAGCTGCTCCCCGTAATGGGCCTGGTAGAAGGCATCAAAGTCAAACATGGGCTTGGCGGGTGTTGTGGAGGAGGACGTGGATCTCGCTCGCGAAGCGCCTGCCTCCTTTCGGGAAGGGCTGACACTGTTCCCGCTGGGTTTCTTTGCGGAGCGGACATCTTCCAGGCTCAGGAGGCCGCGGTCATACTTCTTCCTCAGGCTGGCGCTGCCCAATATATAATAGGCCTCCATCACCAGCCCAAACTGCCTGCCGGCGTCCTCGTTGCCGGCATTGCGGTCAGGGTGGAAGCGGAAGGACTGCTTGTAGTAGGCGGTCTTGATCTGGGCCTGGGTGGCGGTTCCCGTTATGTCCAGTATGTCGTAGTAGGCCGTGCGGCTCTTATACAGCAGGGGCCCCCAATCCTGGGCCCTATCCGGGCCATTTCTGTGCTTGTTACCTTGGTGATAGGATTTTCTTGATCCAGTCCATTGAGAATAAACACGAACCGCCTGGCTGGGATTCAGTTGCCTTCGGCTCCAGCCCCTGTGGGGTCCCGAGGGCCACAATGTGTATAACCGTAGTCTATAGCTGGCCCCAGCAACTGCAAAGGACTCACAGGAAAGGACAAACGGATCGCCATGTTTCCTGCCACACACAGTCCTCTCTTCCAGCAAAAGCGGCCGCGCTTTACTCCGGAACAACCTCAAACTGACCTCAGCCATATTTACCGGAGCGAAGGCCGGTACAGTATCAACCAATCACGTAACGTGTTTCTAAGGCGGGCCCTGGCTAGGACTAAAACTGTAGCGGTTAATATGATTGGCTAGCTACTGTGTCAATCACCATTTATAGCCAATAGTGTTACTTGTCGGAAGAAACCTAAAACAAGGCTTGAAGTTAGCTCCTGAAAACGAGTGGCGGATAGTGCCGCAGCCATTTTGTTGAAGACAAGCTTAGATTGCGGCAATAGAATGGTTCTATATAAGGAGACTGATGGTCACGTCGGCCTCTTGTGAAAGGGGATCAGGCAGCCTCAGTATGACGTAATTTGTGTGCGCCAGCTCTCACGTGTAGTCCCGGCATCTACCGGAGAGCTAGAGCTGCGGAGACCATGGCGAAGAGTGTGAGGAGGCCGGAGCAGACAGGACCCGCAGAACTGGTAGGAGGAAGTCCTGAGCTGCCATGTTGTGGCTATTTAGGATGGCGAGTGTGGCTGCAGACACTATGTGGTGATGGCAGTGCTACACGTATTACATAACTTTCAGAAGTTTTTTTTTTTTTACGCCATCCCCTCCTCCAATGGCATCACTGATAGCACATATGGCCGCCCTCAGCACACCCCTAAATGAAGGTATAGAACCCCCCACTACCGATATAGGGGAGCACCACAGTCCTGGCTGGTCGTGGGCAGACTCCATGTCAGTGCTGGGGTACTAT
>VIAB01001550.1:92204-104770 GCA_009801035.1 Oophaga pumilio
GACTCTTTGGAAAATGAAAGATTGAATCTGATTGGTTGCTAAGGACAACTGAGTCAGTTTTCACAGATAAATCGCCACCAAAATGGCAAATAATTTAAATACAGATCAAAGAAAATGGATTTTAAAAGAGTATTGGAAATCTCAAAATGCTGAAACAGAGCAAATTGGGTTAAAACATTTGGTACTCAAGCGCCAAAGAGACACCATTTACCGCATTCGTGACAAATTCGATGCCACTGGCTCAATCCTTAATGCTCCAAAAACTGGTCGACCCAAAACAGCCTGTACAGAAAATAATAAACAACTTGTTGCTGAAACATTTGTCCACCAGAAGAGTCTCTTTAGAATTGGGAATTTCACGAGCTTCCAACATGCGAATCCTGAAATCTATTGGGTGGAAAGCTTATCGTCCACGTCTAATTCATGGTTTATTGGAGGATGATCCAGACAGGCGGCTGCAATTTAGTGAGATTATGCTTAATGAAATTGAAGAAAATCCAGTAATTTTAGATAACGTTATGTGGAGTGATGAAGCTTCTTTCACATTATCTGGCCATATTAACAGACATAATTGTATTTACTGGTATAATGAGAACATGCATTTAACATTAGAGCAACAACTAAATGAGCCTGGTGTCAATGTTTGTGGTGGTATTTCAAGTTTTGGTGTTTTTGGACCACTTTTTTTGATGGAACAGTCACAGGAGATAACTATCTCGAAATTCTAATGAATCAAGTTGTTCCCCAGTTACAGCAACAGCCTAATTCAAGTGACCTTTATTTCCAACAAGATGGGGCCCCTCCACATTATTCAAGAGTAGTCCGCGAGTATCTTGATGAAACACTTTCTAATAAATGGATTGGCCGAAGAGGCCCACTTGCTTGGCCAGCACGTTCACCAGACTTGACCCCAATTGATTTTTTCTTTTGGGGAGTATTCAAGGACAAAGTTTATAGTCGAAAACCAAAAAGTGTCAGTGATTTGAAAAATTACATAAGAGATGCATTTCAAGAAATTAATACCCAAAGAGACTTGTGCAAAAATGTTTGTTGAAGCGTAAGAGGCAGACTTCAAAGCTGTGCAAATTGTGAGGGAAAACAGTTTGGGCGCCTGCGTTGATCAAATTTTAATTGCTTTTGTATTATTGTTCAGAATAAAATGTAATTGTCAATGTTATGCTTGTGTTAGTAAATATACTTTTATATATAAATCAAAATAAATATTATTTTCTGTTCACCTACTTTTGGACCACCCTGTATATTGAACAGCAGCATTTCAACCAGGGCTGTGGAGTCGGTAAGCCAAACCTCCAACTCCTCAATTTCCCCGACTCCCAAGTCCACAGCACCGCCTCACTACTAAGCATGTACATAAAGTGCAGCACAGATTCATCTCCGCAGCACTGGTCACTACTGAGCATGTACATAAAGTGCAGCACAGATTCATCTCCGCAGCACTGGTCACTACTGAGCATGTACATAAAGTGCAGCACAGATTCATCTCCACAGCACTGGTCACTACTGAGCATTTACATAAAGTGCAGCACAGATTCATCTCAACTAAAAGCCAAGATCCTCAGATCTGTAACAGAACAGACATTTATAGGACATTTCAAAACTTTCCCAAATTCTTATGAAAAAATTTACAGCACATCCTGCATTGTACTACTGAACCCAATGTAATCTATATTTTAGGAGTCAGTCGGCCCATTTTCTACGGACTCCAGCAAAATGTTCACCGCCTCCAACTGTACGACTCCAAATCTACAGTCCTGATTTAAACCAAGAAAACAAATTACATTTATGGTGAGTTGCATGTTCTCTTTAAAATGGCTATTCATGTAGAGCCAAAAAATTCCATACTTTCACTGTCAGAAGAATATTGGTACACACGGATTAAGAAGATTGTAATGGAAAATCCTCTTCTATCTGTTCATACTTACTGCTGTAAAACAGGCAAATAATTAAGAGGCAATGCGTACACAATCAATACGCAGCCACAGAGACTAAGGGTACAAATACACTCGCCAACGTGCAGTGATTAAAGGGAATCTGTCAGTAGGATCAACCCTCCTTAGCTGTCTATATGGGCACGCAGGTCATAGGAAGCTGAGGAAAATGAAACTCTGCGATCTGATGTCCTATTTCAGAGAAAGCCACGTTTTCCATGTAAATGAGCTGTAAAGACACTGATCTCCCTGGGAATCTGCCTCCAGAGATTATTATAAATGAAGGTGGGCATTATGAGTGTGAGACATGTAATGACTGACAATCTGCTCTCATAATCACAAACAGCTCTGCAGTGAGATCAGAACAAAGACAAAACAGCAGAAAGGAACTTTATCTCATTAAAAACACATATGCAGTTGCAGTAGTCCTCTCACAGTGCTTCAGCTTTCATCTCACAGGCAGTCAGTGTGGGGGAAGGGCAGTACAGCAGAGCTGGCAGTACAGCAGAGCTGACAGCACTGTGAGAAGGCAATGTGTTTGTAATGAGTGTAGGTTTAGCTCTGCTCTCATTTAAAACAACCCCTGGAGGCGGATTCTCATGCAGATCAGTGTCATAGATCTTAACAGCCCATTTACATATAAGAAAAACAAGGATTTCTCTGGAATAATCAAGGTATCATTTTATTCAGCTTCCTTTCACCTGCATGCCGAAATAGCGTAAGAGGGTATATCCTACTGATAGATTCCCTTCCCGTTGATCATACATATGTTTGCCAATTGGTGGTCATTTAATAGCCTATTTAGATAGGCAGACCACATTTCCTATGCGCAAAGAATATAAGTAATATTTCGTTCTGTGTGCATTACATGTCATTGTTCTCGGCAGCACAGATCCTGTTTACACAAGACCATGTGCTGCCAAGAGTGATAATTTTTAAGCAACATTAAAAATACTTTTATGTGATGAGTGGCTGTTTTATTTATTTAGCATGTAATTGGCAGCCTGTTTACAATGGCTCATTATTGGCAAAGAGCTCTGTCAATGTAAATGCTCTTTACGGTTTGGGCATGCAAATGGGGTTAATATTGTGATGGAGACATTATGACATTTACAGGTGCAGGAATATCACGCATTTCAGGAATATTTCTTCATTAGGATTTCACCACATCAATCCTGCAAAGGAGCTGGTAAGGTCCTAAAAACACATTGGTATTTCTGCCCCCGTAAATCTAATAATGTATACATATTGAACTTAGGGAACATTTTGAGTCATCCTGACCAGAAACGCGGTCTACACAGTTTCTCATTTTTCCACTTTTCTTCCGGCTATGTTGTAAACGACTGCCCAACATAGCCAACACTGCGTGCCATGAGGTGTTATTCTCTTCAGAAACCATGAGAAAGCAATCATACAGCTACTGTAAATGGAGTCATTAACAGAGTTGAGCAAATATGTTCGGAATCGGTCGCCGAATCTGAATTTTCCATATTCGTACCATATTAGTGCCGAATTTATGTTTGATAATCGGTTCCGAACATATTTCTTCATTTCCACTCCTATTGACTCCAATGACATTTGGCGACTATTGCAAAATCAATATTCGCCGCCGATCATAATCGGAACCAAATTTTGAAAAATTTGCTCAACTTCAGTCATTAATACATCCAATCTGTAAGGATCACAGTGTAAAATAGTCATTGCTGTAGGCTTGGGCTGGCCTATGAAATGCTCTGAGATAATAACCACTTAGAGGGGCCAATTAAGAGACAATGTTGTTACTGAATGAGAACAGTTTTGCATACTTTTCCCAGGGAATATTGACTCACTGCTGTCCTACCTTTTTGCAGGATCCATACTTGAAGACTGAGAACCCTAGAGGGTTCGTCAACAATCTTAATAAAAAATAATACAAGGCAGGTTCCCAAACGCACATCATTTATTAAATGCCACAGAAAGGCTGCAGACAAAATACACCAGGAAGATATAACACCAAATATAAAAACTCTCCTCACAAAGCATGCTGGTGATTAATCCCTTCAGAGCAGGGAAAGTAACGGGTTTTTTCCCAGCTCTAAAAGGGGTTAACTCCCGACTGGTGCAAGCCGTAAGGCACCTCAGGGCTTGGTTTACCATCATCGACTCAACTGATGGTTGTGCCCGGCCCCACTGTGACATCTCCACAGCTTCCTGTACACAGGAGTCTCCTCACACACTGATTCACCTGCATATGTGGTTTAGAGAGACATATACACACAGGTGGACACCTTGCTCACACAATTACAAAAGGAAATGTATGCACATGATACAAAAAAATGGGAATGTGCCCCTCTCCCGGAGAGGTGTTGATAAAGGGCGAGGATCACACAAAACATATTCCAACCTTAAAATGTTTAACCAAACACTGAACCCCTGTCATGCAAAGGGGAGGCCAACATGGTCTGTCCCAGCGCGCTGTCCCAAGTTATATTTTTGTTCAGAGGGGGAGGAATGTGGTGGAAAAAATTGGCTATGCTTGGCACTTTGGCCCAACACTGGAGTGTCTAGTTGGCTGTTGTAGAGACAGGTCCTTCCCCGAACCAAAAAGGCATCTGGTGGGCATGGGGACAGAATATAAAGGCAGCACAGGAAATCTAACCCTATATTACTCCCTAAAAGCACCAAGCCGGATCCATCTTTGCTGGAGATTGTTCTTCTTGGAGGGAAGAAGCATGGACATTGCTTTGCATACAATTCCAAGTCAGCGGTCTGGCTTTTTAAAACCCCTTCCTCCCCCTCCCGCAGCAAACAGTCTCTCCCTGGGTAGGTGCGCTGGGTTACACACAGGGTAGTCATGCAGAGGGGCTCTCCTCTTGGGAAGCGTGTTTTCGCTGTCAGTCCCCCACCTTCAGGTGCGGCTTGCACAGAATACCGCATATTTCCTGCTATGTCCAGAACATGCATTGTGTGCTCGCTGTTCTCTATCCAAATATTCCTCCAAACGTTGAAGCAATGACAATCCCAAGCACCACACAACAGATAATGATCATGATCTTCTTCTGCAGAAGACAAAGATAGAAGTAGTCAGAAATATTTTGAAAAAAAAAATTTTAGTACAAGAAATCAGCCTTAAAAGGGGCTGTCCAGTGAACAAAAATTACTACCTATTACCTATCCACGAAATAGATTGGTGGAGGTCCAACCATATGGGACCTGCTCCTATCGGCAGAGCGAGGCACTTTTATCCATGTTAGAATGGAGCAGCAGTTTGTATGCTTGACCGCTGCTCCACTAACTTTCTATGGTGCTGTTGGAAAAATCTGAATGTAGCGCTCAGCAGCCCCAAAAAGAGTGAATGGAGCAATGCTCGGACTAAATGGGGCTTCAGGCTAAATGTTAATAAAAGTGCTCCGTTCTGCCAATTAGTGCAGGTCCTAGAGATCGGACCCCTCGGATCTATCCTGAGGATCAGTGATATACTGTAACTTTACTGGACGACCCTTTTAATCAAATAAAAATAGTATTTAAACGGATCCTATCAGATTGAACACTGAGTAGAAGACTTGGCACACACCAAATGTTGCAGTGAAAATTTTTAATGTGGTGCAATACATACAATAGACAGACGTTTCGGTCATATAGACCTTCCTCAATGTACCAAAAGCGTGTGGATACCGCATCTATCATCCCGAGCAACTAACTAGGACTTGAAGGTCTGCCTCATATACCTGGCATTTTCCTGAGCTAGGGTACCTATAGATACCGGATTATTTGTCTGTTACGGGGGGATCCCCATAATTCCTCAAAGTAAACGCTTTTGGTACATTGAGGAAGGTCTATATAACCAAAACGTCTCTCTATTGTATGTATAGGACCACATTAAAAAACTTTCACTGCAACATTTGGTGTGTGCTAAGTCTTCTACACAAGGCTATCTGGTTTGAGAACCTACTTGAGCACCACTTATCAGTTGTGCTAAAAGCTTCTTCTGCCACCAAGGTTGAGCATTGTGTCTGCTGAGCAAAAAAAGCCGAGGAGATATTTATAGGGTTCATAGGATAAAATTCAGTTTAATTTGAAGTATCCTGCTTCTTATGTGTAAGAGTGTAGTGAGCCGTCCTATTCTGTGATTGTCAGCCTTCCCTGTATGACTGCGCATACAGACAGAAGTAGCTGTCACTATTAGTACCACCCACTGGACCCTAACATAAGAAAAGCATGAATTTAAATTACAAGTTATACTGAATATTTTCTGCTAAATATGGATGCTAAAGTGAGTCCACATTACACACATCTACATAAGGCCTAACTTGTATCATTTTACAGTCACATGAATAAGTTGCGCTAAACATGAGCATAAGAGTAATTATATCAGTGTTTCCTTGCGGACTCTGTCAGTAGGTTTTTGCTATGTAATCTGAGGACAGCATGAGCTAGGGTTGATACACAGATTTCAGGGACGTGTCACTTATAAAGCTGTGTGCTGTCGCTTCCATACAATGAAGGTTTTATCACTAGGAGATAATCACTGCCTGGACTGAACCCTGATCCGACCACGACCCCTTCTCTGATAAGTAGCGTACTCACTGAGTTTGAATTCATATGCAAATGAAGCTGAAGGACTATGGTAGATCTGAAGCCTTTTTGTCATTCCAGCTCTGTTCCCCGCCCAGTGCCATCTCCTGCTTGACTGATCGCCTCTATGCTGTGTAACTACAGGCAAAGGAGCCATCAGTCAACAAGAGGAGGTGGGGCTGTGTGGGGAATAGAGCTGGAGTGACAGAGACTTCAGATCTACAAATACCTCTTCAGCCTCATTTACATATCAAACGCAGATATCTCAGTAATGGAGGGACAGACTGGTCATGTAAAAGTATTGCTAGACTTGTCTTTGAAAATAGAAATAGATTGGGGTGTGAAATCCTGCTGAAAGATTCCCTTTAAATGTAAACCATCATTCCCATTAAACATGATGGAGTCACAGGTGTGAATATAGTCTAATGTAAAAGTAGAATATTATTAAGTCGCTAGAGTCTGCATGTTGATATTTGATGAGATGACAAAATACTCATAACGTTAGAGATACAGCATGGGAACTGGTCACTTTGATGGGTCAGCTATCAAAAATACAGTGCCTTGCGAAAGTATTCGGTCCCCTGGAACTTTTCAACCTTTTCCCACATATCATGCTTCAAACATAAAGATACCAAATGTAAATTTTTGGTGAAGAATCAACAACAAGTGGGACACAGTTGTGAAGTTGAATGAAATTTATTGGTTATTTTAAATTTCTGTAGAAATACAAAAACTGAAAAGAGGGGAGTGCAATATTATTCGGCCCCTATAACTTAATACTTGGTTGCGCCACCTTTTGCTGCGATTACAGCTGCAAGTCGCTTGGGGTATGTCTCTATCAGTTTTCTACATCGAGAGACTGAAATTCTTGCCCATTCTTCCTTGGCAAACAGCTCGAGCTCAGAGAAGTTGGATGGAGATCGTTTGTGAACAGCAGTTTTCAGCTCTTTCCACAGATTCTCGATTGGATTCAGGTCTGGACTTTGACTTGGCCATTCTAACACCTGGATACGTTTATTTGTGAACCATTCCATTGTAGATTTTGCTTTATGTTTGGGATCATTGTCTTGTTGGAAGACAAATCTCCATCCCAGTCTCAGGTCTTTTGCAGACTCCAACAGGTTTTCTTCAAGAATGGTCCTGAATTTGGCTCCATCCATCTTCCCATCAATTTTAACCATCTTCCCTGTCCCTGCTGAAGAAAAGCAGGCCTAAACCATGATGCTGCCACCACCATGTTTGACAGTGGGGATGATGTGTTCAGGGTGATGAGCTGTGTTGCCTTTATGCCAAACATATCATTTGGTATTGTTGCAAAAAAGTTCGATTTTGGTTTCATCTGACCAGAGCACCTTCTTCCACATGTTTGGTGTGTCTCCCAGGTGGCTGGTTGCAAACTTTAAACGACACTTTTTATGGATATCTTTGAGAAATGGCTTTCTTCCTGCCACTCTTCCATAAAGGCCAGATTTGTGCAGTGTACGACTGATTGTTGTCCTATAGACAGACTGTCCCACCTCAGCTGTAGATCTCTGCAGTTCATCCAGAGGGATCATGGGCCTCTTGGCTGCATCTCTGATCAGTCTTCTCCTTGTTTGAGATGAAAGTTTAGAGGGACTGCCGGGTCTTGGTAGATTTGCAGTGGTATGATACTCCTTCCATTTCAATATGATCGCTTGCACAGTGCTCCTTGGGATGTTTAAAGTTTTGGAAACATTTGGTATCCAAATCCGGCTTTAAACTTCTCCACAACAGTATCACGGACCAGCCTGTTGTGTTCCTTGGTCTTCATGATGCTCTCTGTGCTTCAAACAGAACCCTGAGACTATCACAGAGCGGGTGCATTTATGCGGAGACTTGATTACACACAGGTGGATTATATTTATCATCAGTAGTCATTTAGGACAACATTGGATCATTCAGAGATCCACAATGAACTTCTGGTGTGAGTTTGCTGCACTGAAAGTAAAGAGGCCGAATAATATTGCAAGCCCCACTTTTCAGTTTTTGTATTTCCACAAAAATTTTAAATAACCAATACATTTCATTCAACTTCACAATTGTGTCCCACTTGTTGATTCTTAACCAAAAATTTACATTTGGTATCTTTATGTTTGAAGCATGGCATGATATGTGGGAAAAGGCTGAAAAGTTCCAGGGTGCCGAAAAACTTTTGCAAGGCACTGTATATCTCAGGATGCCAGTAAGGTCATCGCTAATACTCAAGTACATGCAAGGATGTAGATGGTGGGTGATGTGTATGCCAAGGAGGGTGCCACTGCCTCTCCGTGATAGCTAACTAAATCTGTACCATAAGTGAAAGAATGCCATGCTTACTTTGTCAGTGATTCTGATTAACCACTTACCCGTCTGGCTTTACTCTGGTACTTGACGGCTTTTTTGGTGTCAGACACGGCTCTTTCCACATAATCCACAGAATGCTCCACATTATACTCTATGCGGTCAATCATCTCTCCCTGATGGTGTGTACAAAGAAGGGGGCAGGGAAAAGGAGAAACAGAAGAGGCCAAAAAGAAGGAGCCAGAGAAGTTCGGAAGACATCAAGAGAGAGAAAGTAACACAGAAAAGTTGGAGAAGTACAAAAAAGCGACATACAAGATCACGACACGTGCAAGTGGCCATAGCCATGTTCATGGCAGAGAAGAAGCATGCATTATTAGTTAGGACAAGAATGACATTTATATCGAAGACATGGTTTACAGGGAACAAGGCAAGGACCGACCATGGAGGAAATAGAAGATTTAAAGCACAATCCAGTAAGAAAAGTGGAGACAAATAAAAAGGTCCCACAAACATTCAAGTGACCAGAAGAGATGGATATGAAAGGCACGATGCAGAACAGAAGAGACAACGTTCAGAATACAGGAGAGACATGTCCAAGACAACAGGAACAGAAGTAGACCACAGTAAGAAGAGAGAGAAGGTAGAAAGTGATACAGGAAGAGTGAGCAAGGGACAACAGAAGAGGGCCAGAAAAAGAGTTACTTAATAGTTTGCTGTTAAATCTTCATCACTTGCATGTTACCTGTTCTTCTGTGGGTGACTCTCAGCCCCACTTGCTCCGATCAGCTTTAACCTGTATCAAGGTAACAATATGTGTGAGATTTCCTACCCAATTATACCCGAGTACAAAATATGGAACAGGCAGACAAAGACATGGAAAGTGTAAGAAAAGCTGCACTCAGAAGGACGATTCTGTACAGTATGGGCATTACATAGGTAAAACTGATCTCATATATGGCCATGTGCTGGATGGCCAATTTCAACCGTTACTTATATAATAAGCAGCCATCAATTCCCTAGTATAGACTTTTCACTGAACTCTCTTTCTGATCCAACATTATTCCTTGTGCAAGGTCCCTAAATAGTAAAGTCAGTGTGCCTCATATCAGTGATGAAAATTCCAAGGTCCCTAAATAGTAAAGTCAGTGTGCCTCATATCAGTGATGAAAATTCAAGTATTTCAATATGTAAAAATTGTACATTAATAAGGTTTTACATGTTTGAAATTTTGTGACCCAAGATGTTGGGAATGTCCCACATCTAAAGCTGTCGCAGGGCTAACGTGTGGCAGAGTCTTTAAACTCTGACTTTTTTACACCCAAACCAATGTTATTCTATGGGGTCGTGCACATGTCAGATTTTTTCATCAGACCGAGCCAGTCAGATTTTTATATGAATATCAGATCACATTCGGGGCCATGCAACTCAATGAGTCTGTGGAAATCATCGGACTGCACTCGGATGACAGAGTGATTGAGTGCAGTCTGATATCCACCGACTGACAGTTTTTGTAAGTCTCAGATAATGGTCATATGAAGGTTGGGGGATTACGTCACATTACACTATATCGAATAAACGGGTGATTTTTTATGCGATAGGTGTTACATCTATCTTCTCTGCATTGGACACACAGAACAGATTTTTAGTATTTAACGGCGATGTATTTGGTGGAAGGAAATCAGAAAAGTTGTTCTACAATCAGGATACATTGATAATACCCATATATACTGTATATAAAATGTATTAAGTATAAAGCATGCAAACAACAGACACTATTCACCGCTAGGTAATCGCGGAGCTGAAAGCACATGGCCACAAAACATACACCGACAAAACACAACATGGACACAGTTGGCACCTACCAGCTGAGATCTCATCCCACACGCAGCATGGGAAGTAAAGACAGGAGGGAGGGTGAGAAACCCATTGCCCAAGTGCAAACTGTTGACCAGAGCACCTCCATTTTAATATATATTCTCAATAAATGCAATAACAATCCTATATCAAATTATGGTAAAGGAAAAATATGGGTAGGTTATTTTTACAGGTAAAGTGTCCGCCTCTCTTCACTATGATACGGATTAAAAATGGACATGAGGTTTTACACACCTGGCTCTCTACAAGCATTGCCATGTCCATAAACATGTCATGCAGTTCCCGAATGCTGTTCTCCAGCTTTATAATTTCACTGTGCCGAGTCTCGATCTCATTCAGAGCTTGCTTCGTAATGTTAGAGTCCATGATGATCTGCAAGACAAGAGCAAACAAGCCAGATTGGATATCTATTTATTGTTTATGAACCCAATGATGGGATTGAAGAAGTACATAAGGTCTAAAATGGGCATGGTGGCCATAAGTAGTTGAAAGCTGGCCCCATTGGTTTGAGGTTGTGTTTTAGAGATGGTAATAATGCACAGTGTAGCTTGAAATTACCTCAATTTTCTTTTCTGCCTAAAGCCCCCGTTACATAAGCGAGATCGCTAGCGATATCGCTGAAACGTCACCGATTTTGTGACGCAACAGCGACCAAGCCAGCGATATCGCTTAGTGTGACACTCAGCGACCACCAGCCCCCCTGCTGGGTATCGCTGGTCGTCCTTGAATGTCCTGGACCATTTTTTGATCGTTGGTCTCCCGCTGGCCAGCGCGCATTGCTGCGTGTGGCAGGCGGGAGACCAGCGATCAGGGAGCTGGAGCTGGTAACCAAGGTAAACAGCGGGGTTCTAAGTGCCGCACAGCGCTTAGAAACCCGCTGTTTACCTTGGTTACCAGCTCCCTGCACATGCGTGCTGGTATCTAACGTACACTGTGGGTAACTAAGCGACGTGCATCGCTTGTTACACGCGTAGTCGCTGTCCTGATCGCTGCTGAGATCTGCCTGTTTGGCAGCTCAGCAGCGATCCTGACAAGTTCATATCGTTGTCGGGATCGCTGGTGAGTCGCTATATGTAACGGGACCCTTATATTGCATAGATTCCCCCTATACAGCCAAAACAGCGGTCACCAATCAACTCCACAAAACCTCTGAAGCTATTGTGTGGTATCTGTCACAAAGACGTTATCTTATCAGTACATCCTGCAAGGCCTGAGTTTTGAGGTGGGCTTCCCTAGCCTGGACTTGTTTTTTTAAGCACATCCTACAAACAATTCTGAATAATTTTTGTACTGTGGCAGGGAACTTTACCCTGCTGAAAAATGCTACCGCCATCAGGGAATACCACTGCCATTAGTGTACTTGATCTGAACAATATTTCGGTAGGTGGTATGTGTCCATGTAACATCTGCATTAATGTCAGGATCCATGTTTTCCCAGCAGAACATTGATCACCATCATAATACCTCCACTGGCTTCCCTTAGAGCATCCTGGTGCTATTTCTTCCCCAGATAAGTAATGTACATGAATCTCATGTAATGTAAAAGAAAACGTGATTCATCAAACCAGGCAAACTTCTTTAAGTAGTTCAGTTCTAATGCTCACGTGGCCATTAGGGTAGCTTTCACATCAGTGAGCCTTGAGCATACCATGTCGCAGGTTCACCGATGGTACTTCCCTAGACAACTCTTACTAAATACTAAACGCTGCATACCGGGAACATCAAACAAGACCTGTCAATATGGAGATGTTCTGACCCAGTCACTGTTTGGCCAAAAAATCATATAAGGGGCCACCACTTAGCATATTTCAACCATTCTGACGGAGAAAGGCACCAAGGAAATGGCTAACTAAGAAGGATCAAGATACGACCAGATGTGTAAAA
>VIAB01001550.1:111833-134220 GCA_009801035.1 Oophaga pumilio
TATATATATACTTCTGCAATCCCCCCCCACTGTTCCAGCTCCAATGTTCTCTGTCAGTCTCTACTTACTTCCTGCACCGATCACTTGCCATTCATCATTCATATGACCACTCAGCGCAGACAGCTGCAGGAAGCAAGCAGTGACTCTCACAGACCACCAGTCTGGCTCTGTTGGAGTTGCAGGGGATTGAATAAGCTTTTGGTTATATTTTTCTAATTTACGAAAAAACCTAATAATATGAAAATCATCATCATCATGAAATCACTTTTCTCTCTGTGTTGAAGTGTCTGCTATTAATGGATATAAAGATATTTCTAGTATTTCATAATAGTCCTGCGGCCACTCACTTCTAGGGTCTACTGGGAGTCTCAGATGTCAAACTCTGACAAATCAGAGACCTGGTATATACCAGTGACGTCTCATTACCTACTTTTACAGCAAATACCAATCTCTTATAATTGGATTTAATGGCAGAATGCACATAAATCTATTGCATGCTTAGAGCTTTACCATATTTTATTTTCTTTAGTAAAAACTATCCCCCAATTCAATGAATTCCAAGTATGACAGACAAGCAAAACACCAAGAACTTACTGATTTCCAGTTGTCTCTGGATACGGCCTTTGCATCGTTCGCGGTAATCTGATTGAGTAGCATTGTATTCAGACATCACCTCTACAAACTTACGAGACAAAGTTGAGTGCTAGAAGGAAAATGGAGTGAAAAGAAAATCTATTTATTCTTGTTTTTTATGGCTACACTAGTGGTTTATAAGGATGTGCATTTTTAGCATTGAATTGTCTATTCATAACCAAATGTCCAAACATAACGTTATTCATGCCTTAGAACAGGGGTGGGGAATATTTTTTCTGCCAAGGGCCATTTGGATATTTATACCATCCTTCGGGGGCCGTACAAACTCCGCCCACAAAGTACATCCTGACTCTGGCACCGGTGTCAGGACGTAATCTTTCATTGCATGCGCTTCAGTGTTCAGTAGTGAACACTACATGTGTACTTACAGAGCAAGAAGAAATTAATGAGCTGTTGGCAATCAAAATACAGCTCCCTGCCAAAGCACAGCGGTCCCTGAGAATCTGCCCGGGGGCCGGATAAAAGGTCATCGAGGGCTGTAAATGGCCCTGGGGCCTGAGGTTCCCCACCCCTGCCTTAGAATGTACCATGATTGTGGACAATTTGAGGTCCTGTTTTCTGACATGGATTAAACAAAATGTGTTCAAGTCAGAGAACAGGGTCCTGTCCAGTCTTACCATTGCAGTTTAGCAAGTACATAAAATACTGAAAATGGGGTCTCATTTAGTTTTCTTGTTCGAAGTCCATAGAAAAGTATTTCCCATTACACAGCTGTGTCCACACATGGACAAGATTACCATTATTCCAACCATAGGTTGGTTACATCTAAGGATCACTGCCCAATATACGAAAATTACAGACTACTACCCAATTAGTTTTACCAGCCTACCACAACAGTATAGCAATAAACACATTCATCACTTATCCACTCAATAGATGAATCATGTGCACTATGTTAACACAAGTAAACATGACAAATGACATGACAAATTATATGTACAGGAGCTTTCATAACATCCCATTCTAAATCCATAGGCATTTATATGGTGGTGGTCCACCCTTTGCGGCTGTAACAAATTCCATTCTTCCACAAGATTTTGAAGAGAGTTTTGGCATTTTTCACACTCATCCAGAAAAGCAGTTATGAGGTCAGACATTAATGTTGGATGAAAGGGCCAGGCTCACAATCTAAGTACTATTTCATCCAAAACGTGTTTGAAGGGGTTGCGTTCAGGACTCTGTGAGGGGAGTCAAGTTCTTCCATACCAAGCTCACCCAGTGTCACGCTGTGATGGTCTTCAGTAAGGAAGGGGGCCTCAAACTGTCCCTGGAACTGGGACCCTAACTATCCCTGTCCTGGGGGTACTCTTAAAACTTAGAGAGACCTGAGTCTCCGACCTTACGTCCTGAGTCTCCGACCTTACTAATTAATGTCCTAATCTGTCCCCTCACCCTACACCAAGAAGCCTGGGACAGAAATGTTAGTAAGACAAATAGGAATAACAAAAAACAACTTACATACAAAAACACACAACAAGGGTAGAGATGACTAAAGGGAAGGATAGGAAGGTACAAAGCAAATGGGAATAGGAAAGCTTACACCCAAAAACAGCAGACAACAATCTCCAGCGGCAACTACAAACTCCAACTTCAGCACACCAACTCCAGCAAGCCAGGAAGCAAAACTTTCACAGGCGGGGATGAGAAGGTCTGGCCAGGTTTCACAGAGAGAGAAAATAAGCAGGTCAGGAGTAGCTGTGAGATGGGGCTGTATTTCTCTAACCAGCATACAAAGCGTCGTTAACCTCTTCAGTGCCAAAGGAAAGAAAGTCCATTTAATATGAGGAACAAAACACACAGGCTAAATGGAAGACTTGCGATTCACAGTACGTAAAGATCGCCTAACCCCAGATCTCCCAGGAGGACATGACACACAAACATGTATTTATAGATCTTACTTTGTACATTGTCACTGGAGCAAAAAAGGGCCTTCCTCAAAATCTTCCCACAAAGTTGGAAGCATAGAATTGTCCTAAACATCTTGGTATGTTGAAGCATTAAAGCGGTTGGCCACTTTCTCATGTTGGTGCAGCTTTCCTCACACACTGACCACCTCACATGGGAAAGCTGCTTTTCTATCGGTGGTGGCTGATGGACAGGTCTGGTAACATGTTCCTCCATCAGCAGTCATTATATGGACAGATGTGCTGGTCAGTTTGTAAGGAAAGCTGCACTAACAAGAGAACGTTGGCAATCTCTTTAAGATTTTTCCTTCCCTGAAACTAAGCGATTTAGACCAACCCCTAAAAACATAACATTATCCTTCCTCCATTCCGCTTTACAGTTAGCACAAAGCAGACAGGAAAGTAGCGTTGTCTTGAATTCACCAAACCGAGAATTCTCCATCAGATTGTCAGATAAAGAGGTGCGTTTTATCACCTCAAAGAACACTGGAGTTTCACTGCTCCAGTGGTGGCAGCTTTATACCACTCTATTCAACACTTGGCATTGTGCTTGGTGATGTAAGGCTTTCATGCAGTTGCTCAGCCATGGAAACCCATTCCATGTCAGAGGAGGTTTGGACTCTGCAGTTATGGAATCAGAACAGCAATCCTGCTCTGTGACTTTCTGTATTTTACAATATTGTGGCTGAGTTGCTGAGGTTCCTTCCACTTTTCAATAATGCCAGCCACAAGTACTTGTGAAATATTTAGGAGGAAAGAAATTTCATGCACTGACTTGTTACACCGGAGACATCCTATAACAGTACCACACTGGTATCAGTGAGCTCTTTACAACGTGAGTCAGACTTCCCAGAGCGGGGCTGGATATTATACACCTGCGACAATGGGACTGAATGAATTACCCCAAGGAGTAAGATGTGTGTCCCAATACTTTTGTCCATTTAGTATATGATCGCTGGGGGTTCCAACTAGCCCCAGAAACGGGGTCTCCAAATCCCTTGCATGAACTGAGCTGCAGTGTTCATACTTAACTACCAATCTATTCACTTCTTTTAAACTGTTTGGATGGCTACCTCCATCAGTGCCATAGAAGTGAATGGGACATGAGTCAAACATGCCCAATAACATGGTTGGACCTGCAAAGATTATACACTTTCACCTATACTTGGATAGGTGAAAAATATATATAGTGAAGAAAACCTCTTTGGCTCCGTTTTACTTTGATAACTTGGGCCAAAAGCCAATTGGAAGGTAGAAAAATTAGAAATCTCCTGACTCCAGAAGGAAAAACCCATCTAAAGCAAATCTCTATGGAGCAATTCTCTAGGAAACCATGACTAAAGGACTAGTAACAGATGTCTGTCAGGAGTTAGTCATTGAAAGCAATCACTTGTGCTACATTTGCAGTCAATAAGCAGCCTACACATAGAAATCGGCCACTCCAGCCAAGTATCTAAGGTCTATGGGGCCGCTTGGTACAGGATCAACTGAGTGGTGACATGATTCCACATCTAATACAATTTACTCTACTGGATCAGATCAATATGTTATAGAAGGAAGTGATCTCTCATGTGAAGATTTGGAGGGCAGAAGGCCATGTAAGAAGGCTGCAGATTCAGACTATGAAACCAGGACGGCAATATCTCATCTAATGATTATCTATGTGGCCACAACGTGACCCGCAAGCGTCACCCAGGAAATTCTAACCTGTTGATCCCTTCAATGTCAGTTGCATGCAACTGGATCTCGCATATGTCTGTCTGCTATTTCGCTGTTTTCTTTCTACTGCTAAATCACAGCTATAAAAGTCACACAACGGCAATTAGCACAAAGGTTTTTGGTCGCACCTTTTAGTCACCTGACTATTGCAGCCAATCACAGGCCCCACTGATCTGTCCTCTTCCAAAGTGGGGATCAATTCCGGAGCCATTGCAGACCGCGGGAATGAATGGCCAATGCTGGATCCATGGGGGCGCTGGAAGGGGAGTATAGCACCGTTTTTTATTTTAAGCACTCCCATGGATTTATTATTTTTTTTTATATTGGACAACCCCTTTTTTAAGTGCAATCTGCAAAAATGTAATAAATAATATTGGGTAAAATATACTGTAATATTCTCAAATTAGGTTAAGGCTACACAGAATGACCAAAACCATTTGTATTACTTGTCTGTGACTTGCTGTTGTGTGACAACGCTTTAAGTCTGAATTTTACTGTACTTCTGTTTTGTACTTCTATTGAAGATTTTTATTATGTTTTTTCCTTTTTTAGGCTATGGCCACACTATCAGTATATGGTCAGTATTTTACATCAGTATTTCTAAGAAAAAACAGGAGAGGGTGATAAATACAGAAGTGGTGACGTGTTTCTATTATACTTTTCCTCTGATTGTTCCATTCCTGGTTTTGGCTTAAAAATACTGAGGTAAAATACTGACCAAATACTGAACGTGTGAACGCAGCCTTAGGCTGGGGTCACCCTTGCGAGTGCAATGCGAGAAACTAGCGCATCAATACCCGGCACTGCTGCCGGCACTCGGGACCGGAGTGTGCGGCTGCATGCATTTCTATGCAGCTGAACGCTCCAGGCCGACTCATGCGAGTTTCTCGCATTGCACTCACAAGTGTGACCCCGGCCTTATTGTGACCATATAGAAATGTATGGCAGTGTAGTCCAGTATAAGCAGCTCTTTACTGTGATCAGATTCTAGAGCATTGCACTGAGCTCACAGGGTTTCAGCTTCTTACCTGTGTTTTTCGGATGCGCAGATCGGCAGAAGAGCGGTTCATGGCCTCTTCCTGTTCAATGCTTTGTTCAATATCTAAAAGAAGAAAAATCTTGGGTTTTAGTTTATCCTTTCAATAACCTTTACTTTACCCTTTACCTTTGATTGTCAGCAGGAGAAATATGTACAGTTGCTTCTGTTTTTAGTGTTAGTTCCCACACTGGCATTATATTACATCAGTACATTTACGTGTCCGGTGACGTATTAGGAGTGAGGTCTTATTGTACTTAGTAGGTCGCTGTCTGATTCTCGCCTTAAGGCATCGTTAAGACATCCATTTTTTTTCACGTATGAGAAAAACACTTTTAGTTTCATCAGTGATTTTATTCAGAATTTCATCAGATTTTCATCAGTGTCATTCAAGTTTTGTCTGATTTTGGATTAAGTTTCATCAGTTTTTTTTGGATGAAAAAAAAACTTTCTCCACCGTCTCATATCTAGCAGTCTTGAAAAACGTACCGTACATAGATACCATCGATTATATCAGATTTTGCAGCACTACTACTGATTGATTTTTAAAGGGGTTGTCCACCACTTTATATTGATGACCTCTCCTAAAAAACAAGGGGAGGGGTCCGACAGCCAGCACTCCCACGGATCAGCTTTTATCACGTACAGTCCAGTCAGATGTAAACAGCATACGGGGTAGAACATCGTAGCTCCATATACTGTACGTGTAGTGACTGCCGAGTACTGCATCTCAGCTCCTATTGAAAACAATAATAGACCTTCATGTGTCCTAAGCTGGAGAGGTTAAATTTTATCCATGCGTTACGTTAAAGGAGTTGTACGGCCTTATGCTACAAGTCTACAGTTATTCTATGTGACTGCAGACTTGTGAATCCCCACATTAACCACTGTGAGGATTTTTCGTGAGCGGTGGGTGTGTGTATCCGATTTGCATACATGAGGGGTCACATGCCGACTAGACATTTGGACCTCCTCAATGCAAGACACTAAAAACTGTCGAATTAATAAATCTGTCAAGTGATACCCATGTTCCTAGACATAAAAGTGTTTAGTGAGGTGCACAAAATGTCATAAACCATTAATGGCTTTGCCGCACTACATGCGCTCCTGAATTTTGGCACTTTTTTATTAGTAAATCTGCTCCATTGCATTATTAAGTGCATTTTGCATTTGCCCCAATAGTTAATATGTCTTCAGTTCTACATTTTCTGTGGTTCAGACTTTCCACAATGCTCACTATATCTCATTTATGTTTCCGGATTGGACGGATCACTTTATTTAACGCTACATATTGGGATCGCTTATGGAGAATTTGTAATGATGTTTAATGCACAATGTTATTGCCTTTATTCTCAAGACTTACATCATCTGTATATAATTTGTGAACACACATACATAAAATAAATCACATGAAGGACCTAAATAGACATGACAACATTGTCCCTGTCTCAGAGCAGCTGTGAAGGTGCTGCCATGTGCTGCATTTGTATGTGCCATTGCTCTGATCAGGGACATTAGTGTCACATGAATGAATAGACAAAGAAGGCAGCTCAGGCATAGCATGTTGTGGACAGTGGTAGCAAAGTTACTACGGGGGATATCCAGGTTCATATCTATCATATATCAGCATTTTTCAAGTGAGGGTTTTTTCAATGCCTTTTCACCATAAGATACTAGAGAGCTACTCTATCAGATGAATGTTGGTTTATCCATGATAAAAATATATACTAAAAATTACCTTCTTTTTTCTACTTTATTTTAAGGATGTGTTCCTATGATGAGTTTTTGACGCTGCGTTTTTTCACTGCATTAAAATACTGCATCTTACAGTTCTTAAAGTGGATGGGATTTATGGAAATCTCCTGCCCACTGTGCTTATTTTTATGCAGTGTAAACTGACCTGCGGTGCCGGTTTCAAATACACATTCAAATCCAGTTTTATGCGAAGATTTTTCCCATACTCTTGCATTAGATGTGCGAAAATCCGCAGGGTAGAAAAAGCACATACATTTTTATTGCGCTTCTGTGGCGGAAACGCACTAAGAACATGTGTGATCTGTGCAAGACTGTATCAGTAAAGTTCTGTCAAAGCGGAATACCAGGAAATATCAAAATCAAAGCAGCTTTATTTAAAGTATGACATACCAGAAAAAATACAGGAAGACACAGCATCAAAAATGCATGGAAAAAAACAGCAATGATAAAATGTAAGTAATCTAATTTACTTAAAGGGAACATGTCAAAAAAAACAAACGCTATTAAAAAGGTGGCCCAGTACACTGTATTATGTGTCCATCAATTTAAACCTTTTAAATAAGTATTTTTGTAATTACCTTGTTACCATATTTGCCTGTGAGTGGCGCTATTGCTGCTCGCTCAGTCTGCATCATGTGACCCCGGATGCAGCCTCCGCTGACATTCACTGATGTCATGTCAACTTCCGGATTCCCTTGCATCACCGAGGCGTGACCCAGTCGCACGCACTCCCCGATTCACTGGGCTGTAGGTGGAGTTTCAGCGCAGGTCACACCCCAGTATCCGGCGTGCGCTTTCCCTCTCCTCTGCTTTTATTGCCCGCAGGCGCACACTGAATGCTGGGCTGTGACGTGCAGTGAAACACCGCCCAGAGCCCAGTCAATCGGGGGGTGCGTGCGACTGGGTCACGCTTCGGTGATTCAAGGGAGTCTGGAAGTTGACGTGATATCAGGGGATGTCAGTGGCGGCTGTAGCCGGGGTCACGTTATGAGCGAGCAGCAATAGCGCCACTCACAGGCGCATATATCAACATTTACAAAAATACTTATTTAAAAGTTTTAAATCGATGGACGTATTATACATTGCAGCGGAGCACCTCTTTAACATGCAGATATGGGGTTAATCTGCAGCTTAATAGTGTTCAGAGGCCATGGGGTCGCCGAACTGATAGCCAGCTATTGGGAAGAAATAAACTTTGTTCTTCCTGGCAGCTTCTGGCTTTCAGTCGCAGAGATGCGGCCAGCCTGACTTCAGTCACCGCTCAGTTCATAGTGTGCGGCAGCTGTAACCGCCCCCCCAGCACTGACTGATAGCCGGCTCTGTATTGATGCACTGCTAAGCCAGCTGTTAGTCAGTGCAGGGGCGGACCACCGCTGCCGATCACTGTATACTGAGTGGTGACTGAAGCCATGCTGGCCGCACCTCTAAAGGGCCCGTCTCACATAGCGATATCGCTACCGAGATCGGTGCTGAGTCACTAGTTTTGTGACGCAGCACCGAGCTCACCAGTGATATCGCTGTGTGTGACATTCAGCGACGATCAGCCCCCCTGCCGGGTATCGCTGATCGTCGCTGAAATGTCAGGACATTTTTTTGATCGCTGGTCTCCCGCTGACAGGCACGCATCGCTGCGTGTGACAGGCGGGAGACCAGCGATCCGCTGGTAACCAAGGTACACAGCGGGTTTCCAGGCGCGGGGCTGTGCCTAGAAACCCGCTGTGTACCTTGGATACCAGCTCCCTGCATCAGGGTGCTGGTATCCAACGTACACTGCGGGTAACTAAGCGATGTTACCCGCAGTGTCGCTGTGCTGATCGCTGCCCTGAGCTGCCTGTTTGGCAGCTCAGCAGCGATAATATAGCGATACACCAGCGATCCTGACAAATGCATATCGTTGTCGGGATTGCTGGTGTATCGCTATGTGAGACCCAGCCTTAAGACTGAAAGCCGAAGGCTGCTTGGAGGAATAAAGTTAATTTGCTCCTGACAACAGGGCTTTCAGTGCAGTAGCCAAACAGCTTCTGAACTCTATTAACCTACAGATTAACCCTATATTTGCAGGATAAAAGTGTTTTTTCACATGACAGGTTCCCTTTAATAGGTGCAGAAATGGTTCAGAGAATCTGCAACATGAAAAACCCATCGTGGGAATATAGCCTAACTTTCCAGACACTGTAGTTTTTTTATTGTTGTTTAGACACTTCTTTATATATATATATAAAGATATATATATATATATTTTCTTACTCATGTCATAGCGCACGGCACCAAAGACAAGTCTCCTAACAATCATCAAAGCTGCTTGACAAGAGAAGAAGACTTATTAGGAGGAAAGATGGAGAGAGGTGGTGAGCACTCACTCTTCAGCTTGGAGCGGACCTTGTTGGCTGTCTTTTTGATGTCCGACATCAGCTCTTCCAGCTCTACCTTGGTTTCTGTGGAGAGAATCAGCAGGCTGAGAGCAGGTGATGACAAGCAGCAGCTGTCCCATTATATACAGGAAGCAATAGCAGCAAGACACGGCGAGAGCGCTGATAGACCCACGCCGGCGAGCAGCTCAAACGTGACATTAATAAAGGAATAGATTGCAGAGTAGAGAACATTATATTGGTAAGAGCATTTATCGTTTCACCAATTTAGTATTCTACAAAAATATCTTATCACGAGCTGTGCTGATATTTCCTAACTTTTCCCAAACTGCAGGCTTAATTCTGCTTCACGAACAGCTGACAGTGGCTGATCTACACTGTTTAGGTAGATTCACATGACAGTACAAAAAAATCGTTCCATTTCACCCAGAAAAGTGGGACTATTTTTTTTTTTTTACAGCAGCAGCTATTAATCATTTGTAGGAGCATTTACAGTTTCCTATGTTACAGAATTGCAATGGGTATGTAAAAAACGGATGCTAAACTGTGGCATCCAATTTTTTTCCTCAAACCCATAGACTTAAATAGTTGAGCCTCATCCAATTACCGGAGGAAAATTGTGCGTGATAGGATTTTTTTTCACATGTCGACTGGTCAGTGAAAAAAATTGTTCATCTGCACTGACCCTAGGAATAACATTGGCCCAAGTGCAATCTGTTTTATTTTTGCGGACAGCAATCAGACCGAAAATACAGTCATGTATTATTCAATTAAATACAGTTTCATTCCCTATGTTAAATAATTGCCCCCTGAAGATGCTTTGTTTCACTATCCCAGCATGCACTGGGATTCTCATACAAAGCGACATCAGAGGAAGTAGTAAAAAATAAATAAATAAAGCAGTTAGAGGAGAGAGGGAACGGTAGGGAATTTGTAATAAAAGTGTATTACAAAAGTTAGTAGATTATTACATTAAATAGATAGGGTTTAGGATTAAAATAGGCTTTACTTTCGGACCACCCCTTTAAGGCGAAGTTCCCAAGAGTGTGAGAAAAATAGGTAATATGTTATTTGCACTGACATCCTTATGCAATCTGTAGGTCCTTTTTATAAAATCTGTATAGCATCCATGTAACATTCGTTTTTATACATTAATAATTGCCATAAAATGGCGCAGACTTGCAAAAACGACAATTTTTCTGCATAAACAGTTGGTCAATGTGTAAAAATGTTCATGTGAACTAACACATTGATTAACTGGTCCGGGGGCTGTTTACCCTGTTTCCATGTGGACAGCACACGGACCGAACAAGCACAGATGTACACCGCGAGCGACATAGTTTTCAGTGTATTTATGCCAGAAATATATATTCCTAAATCTGCTTCCGTATTCCCCTATAAAATAATGAGTCGGATAAACGAATCCTTACTGCACATTTACAGATTATCTGCAACCCCCACACGTTACACCGCAGCGGCTCTGGCTGGATGGAGATACGGTCATAGCAGGTAAACCAATTAGCTTTGTTTTATTAAGCCATACATTTTCAGCAAACATCTCTCACGGGCTATGCTGGTTCAGCTAGGAATTTCCTTTTTTCAAGGTACAATGCAATAACCTTGACGGAATGGAATATAATGAGACATATACTAGTTGATAAGACTCTGGTGTAAGGGACAAGAAGAGCCGGAGACTCGCGTAACATCTGGTGTAGACGAAACGTGGAAGAAACCTGAATGCAAATGTGAAACCCTATTTGGTTCCCATTGGGAACTGCTCTACTTTTCTCCACATTTAATATCCGCTCTGTCCTCATATCCCATAGTAGGTCTCCTAGGTGGAGAGATGTTGTTTCTGTGAACTTGTTAGTATTCTGCTCTACTATAACCGTCCAATTGGTAAACCCTCATTCTCTTGGAGATCATCTATTTATAAATACTTTACACTTTTTTTTATACGTTTTGACTTTAGTCAGTAATAATGGGGGTTTTCCAGCAATTAGATATTAATATCCATCAATATCAGATTGGTAAGGGGCTGCTAAACACTGGGACAGCACAGCTTCATACACTGGACAGAGGCCTTTCTCAGCTGCTATGGAAGCTGTGCTGTTCTGGCTCTGTTAACATCTGGCGGCGGTGGCAGCTGCAAACAGCTGATTGGTCGGGGAGCTCGATGTGTGATAACTACAAATCTGATTGTGATGACATATCCTAATGATAAGTCATGTGAGTACTAGGCGACATCTCTTTGGGATGTTGTGAAATAAAATGTCTATAAGGCTAAAGTCACACCACCATTTTACTCTCACCCGAGAGGATCGGTCTGATTATCCTAATCACACTCGGATCGGAATTTGATCAGACTGTGATCCAATTTTATCGGTGGTGGGGAGGAAAATATGAACGTTTCTCCATCTTCTCCATTCACGAACTCATTGACTTGCATGGCCGAGTGCGATCCGATAATCAGATTAAAGTCAGACATGCTGTGATTTAATTTTCCTTGAAGCGGAGGAAAAGAAATCAGATGCGGAGTAACATTTGTCTGAGTGTGATCCGGTGTTTTGTCAGATCGCATTCGGTCGGAAGATACGGTGGTGTGAATGAGCCCTAAGACTGACCTTGCCAGGAGCGGACATATCATTGGTACAACGTGTGCAGCTGAACAGGGGCCCAAGAGAAAAGGGGGCCAGACCATCAAATCAGCAAGCAGGTCCTGTCATAGACACAAAGAGGGGCCCATATACTGTTTTTGCCAAGGGTCCAATAGAGATTATATAGCTGTGACCTGTGAGCATTCTGTATCGCCCTGCTGCAGAAGTAATCAGTGGTGTCTGCAATTATATAGCTTCTTACTTGTACTGCGTCCAGAGCGTCCTCAGAGTCTGCAGTATGGATGGCTGTGATATAACTGGAGATGAAGGACTCACATATTGTAAATGACAAATGAACCTGAGCTGCTGATTGACCAATGTCCCCGAGCTGCTGATGGACCAATGTCCCCGAGCTGCTGATGGACCAATGTCCCCGAGCTGCTGATGGACCAATGTCCCCGAGCTGCTGATGGACCAATGTCCCCGAGCTGCTGATGGACCAATGTCCCCGAGCTGCTGATGGACCAATGTCCCCGAGCTGCTGATGGACCAATGTCCCCGAGCTGCTGATGGACCAATGTCCCCGAGCTGCTGATGGACCAATGTCCATGAGCTGCTGATGGACCAATGTCCCTGAGCTGCTGATGGACCAATGTCCTTGAGCTGCTGATGGACCAATGTCCCCGAGCTGCTGATGGACCAATGTCCCCGAGCTGCTGAAGGATCAGCTGAAAAGTGAGTGCAGTCATCTGTTTGTACTAAAACTTGATTTATCAGTGCAATTACACCAGTTTTCTGGCACAATTGTTTTAAAGAGAAAAAAATGCATTTGGGAAGAATATTAAATTTATGAAGCTCCTTTTCTTGCATAAAATGTCTAAGGCTACATTCCCATGATGACTATTTGAGGAGTTTTTGATGTTTCCGATTTTTTGCAGCAATTCTGCAGCTATTTGAGAAATTAGGTAATTTGCATTTTTTCATTGAGTTTTTGCTGGTGTTTGTATTGTGATTTTACTGCAGCGTACCTGCAAGAGAAATTCACATGCTGTGGACCTCACACACGCACCGCAGGTCAGTTTACGCAGTGCCAGTGGGCTTCAGATTTCACTGTGTTTTTTTGCGAAAATATGCGGAGTCAAAAATGCACCAAATCTCATCATGGGAACGTAACCTAAAAAAGCAGTAAATAACTTTATTCAATAGCATGTACTGCATTCCCTAGCCTACACGATATCCACGAGCTTAGGAAATATGCCCCAAAGTCCATAGTTCTTCTCTATATAGTAATGTTAATGAACAGCTACTTTTCAAGCGATCTTATTGATTGTTATACTTTTTAGACACATCATCCAGACTGTTTATTTGTGCAACATTGTCATTGTATACACACTGTGAGTAAAAATTCTGGAATATCTGACTATAGAGTTATCACTGTGGTACAGATGGTTGAAAAAATATAAATGTTTCATAAAACTTAAAGAAGCACTCCCATCTATATTTTTTAAATCAATGTGCCTATAAACAAGCAATGTAGTATGTTTAACATACTCACCTACCACTGCTCTCTCTGGTATCCAGCGCCGTTCTCCTTCTCTTCTCAGTGACGTCACCGTAATTACTACTACCCGGCTCACTCTATGCATGAGCCGGAAGTCTCTTTTATAATGAAAGCCTATGGAACCTCGTCCTGACATTGTAAAAGTCACTTCCGGATCATACAGAGAGCAGCATGACCCACACAGTCTGCAGAGCGGTGACGTCACTGAGAAGAAGAGAAGAACCGAGCTGGGCACCGCAGAGAGCAGCGGTAAGTGAGCATATTATTACACTCGCACTATATCACATGGACATATACACACATTTATTTAAAAAAATTCCAAAGGTACTTTATTTTTCAAACTTATATGCATCATCATAATCCACAGTGCTTTATTGACATTATCATCGCTGTCCCTAATGGGGTTCACAATCTACATTCCCTATCAGTATGTCTTTGGAGCATGGGTGGAAACCGGAGGAAACCCCCGCAAACACAGGGAGAACATACAAACTCCTTGCAGATGTTGTCTTTGGAGAGATATAAACCCTGGATCCCAACGCTTCAATGCAACCGTGCTAACCACTGAGCCACCGTACTGTCTCCTACATTATTTCCATAAGATAATGTTTTCACTGATTTTGCTTTGGTGCCCAGGTATTGTACATTGTGATTCTATAGGAAAGAAAATCATAGTATCATTACAAATGTTTAAGAAAGTTATGAGCCACGATTAGACACATACAAGACAATAGCTAAAGTTTAATATTGGGTAATTTATCCATTTATCACAGGATATAAAGCCTCTGGCCTGCCTTTCCGATTAGTAGCTACAATGCCGCAGACTTACGCCCATGGATAGACGATCCTTGGTCTCTGAGTCACACCACAATTTATGACTATAGAAGCGTAATTATCTGCAAACATTTCAGCATCCACCATACAGCCACTGCCATATCATTTCCAAGAACAAAGCGCTGAAGATAAGAGGAGGAGGCTTTGATAAGTAATGAAACTGAGACAGAAAAAAAAGATTCTGGAGTTGGAAAAGAGAACTCTGGATAAAGGATGATGTTTAAACGGATAAAGAAATGAAGAAAGGCAGACATCTATGGAGAAAGGACGCGCAGAAGAGATGGCGGCTTTATTCATCGGTTTTGTGCATTTGACAACAGTTCCACATTGTTAAATAATTTATCGCTTGCCATTTACACAGCGCTCTGCACACCCGGCTATCACCCTGCTTTCTAATAAATATTAGAGTAACCAGGAATTGTTCACATCACTAAATGTTCAAAGTCTCAAAGAGGAAGAAAAGATGTTCTCCTCTATGATGCTGGGTAAGGAGCAGGAAGAGAGCAAGCAAAAGCGCAATTCACACATAATAAAGTCGCCATAGCAAATTCAGGGATTCCTCTTGGAGACAACGACCCAAAATTACAGTGAAAAATGGTTTTCTAGAGAGGTGGTCCTCTCCTCTGTAGGGCTGCATTTCCAGAGGACTTCCTACAATGGTGTTAGTTGGACACAGCAACACGTTCATGTATCAGTTGAGGTAGAGAACACAGTTGTCGCCAGTTGGCTCCTGAGTAATAGTTCGGATATATGACACCAGATATATCATAGCATTAAAGGGCTTATCAGAGATTATGACAAGTCATCCAGAGATAGGACATGCCTGCAATTATAGTACAATCAAAAAGTGACCTTAAAAATTCTACTCAAGTCCAGTGTGATCACGTGCCAAAGGCACCATGAAAGGTGGAGGACATAGCCAGCCAGACATCACGAGCCCATGACCATAAGGAAGGTGCATAGGAGGTACTTGGCTGACAGTGGACCTGTGTCATGTCATGAGATTCGTCCAGGTTTTTGCTTTCCAAGATTTAGGATATGTGAAGACGATCCGGAACTGGCAGCACTTTGGACTCAGTGCATCTTTGCTTCTGCCTATTGAACGCAGGTGAATCCTCTGTGTTCACTGAACCGCACGGATTCACCGCGTCCAATACATTGTATGGGTGAAATTTATCCTGTGGAGGCTCACATCTCAACAAGAGAAACTGACATGCTGCAGTCTGGAAAGACGCGTCTCATGTCCGTCTCCGCAGGTGATCTGCGGGCGTCTGTGGACACATAGTGGGCATGGAAATTCTTGACATCCCATCCACTATGCTGTAACATCTGGACGCTGCGGGTTGGACGCTGCACAAGTACACAGAGTCCAACCCGCAGCGTTTACTGATCCTCTGCACATACCCTAGGACAGTGATGGCTAACCTTGGCACTCCAGCTGTTGTAAAACTACAACTCCCAGCATGCCCTTGCAACCTGCAGCAGTTGAGGCAGCAGTTGAGGCATGCTGGGAGTTGTAGTTCTCCAACAGCTGGAGTGCCAAGGTTCGCCATCACTGCCCTAGGAAGTCTAAGAAAGAAAGCAGCTAAGTCTAGGAATGTTATGGTATTACTGAGTGAGTGAGAGTACGTGGCATATGCCTGATGTCATCGTGGCCTCTGCATGCGCCATGTGTCCAATGTGTTAGTGATGTGTGTTTTTTGTCCATTGTATTAGTGGCAGATGTGACATCTGGCCAGTATATTAGTGGCATGTCTGCAATGTGTTCCGTGTGATTATGGCAAGTGTGGCATTATTAGTGACGTGTACAAATCATGTGTGCCATCATGTGTGTGAAGCATGCTGCATGTGTTCAGTTTGTTAAAAAGAATCTGTCAGTGGGTTTTGTCACCTCATCCGAGAGCAGGATAATGTAGGAAAAGAAACGCTGATCCCAGCGATATATCACTTAGATTACTGGGTGCAGCAGTTGTGACACAATCAGAGTCCTTAGATGTAGCATGTGGCAGAGCTCTTTGCGTGTACATTGTATATAGGCAGTCAGTGCTGGGGGTGGAGATGGAACATTTGGCCAATGAGTAGTGATAATCTCCTGCTGATAAAATGCTCATTATATTGAAATGTCCAGTTCATTAGTGATCCAGTTCATCAGTGATATGTGCGACATGCATTATGTATCTTATCAGTTTTACTGGTCTGGCTGATTTGGTAAAATTTAGACAGCTGGTCGAAATAATAAACGAAAACTACAGACTTGCACTGGCATAATGCCACTGAACTCTTTGGCACTGAGAAGTTCTTAAAAAGCAATTGTCGTTTTCATTTTTATTTCATATGCAAATTTTCTTTTCATAGAGGAAGAGGACTAGAACTCTAGCGCCACCTATTGGAAGCAGCGTCCCTAAAAGTCAATATCGACTCATTAACAAGCCTTGCAATATGACTTCGGGTACGTGCCCACGATCAGGAAAAGCAGCGTTTTGGACGCAGCTCATTCGCGCTGCGTCCAAAATGCTGCATTCTATATTAGAAGCACAGTGAATGGGATTTATAGAAATCCCATGCTCATGGTGCTTCTATTTAACGCTGGGTAAACTCACCCGCGGTGCGAGTTTACGAGCCGCAGCGTGTTCATTATCTGCAGCGTCTCTGCTGTGTAGTCTCACCCATAGCCTTTCATTAGATGCGGTAAATCCACACAGTTCACTGAACACATGTGGTTTTAATTTGTGATTAGAACGCAGCGTTTTGGACACAGTAAAAATACACTGCAACCAAAACGCTGCTGTTTCCGGATCGTGGGCACATAGCCTCAGGATAAAAGCCAAACCAGAATCTCAATTTGCAGACACGGTGTTTCGGGGTGTTGCCCCTCATCAGTGCAAAGTGTGAGATCTTATTTGGCTGTGCGAGAGGCTCTGGACTGGGTTTTAAGGGGTAACGTTTTGCATATTTGATTTCCCAGAGGAGCATGGCTTATAAGTCTCCTCACTCTGACATGCCAGGCTTGACTTGTTACTCTCCGCAAGGAGAAACGTTACCCCTTAAAACCCATTTCAATAACACATGTGAAAATAAGTAACCTTGTAAGAAATCTTAGCAGAGAGATCTGCTTCTGTCTCCTCCTGGACTGATCATTCATTCTCAAAATGCTCAATTCTGAGGTAAAAGCTGTCTTCAGTGAATACAGACTTTCCTGTTACTGAGATAGAATCTCATGAGCAGCAACTATCAGCTCCTATAGAGAGGGGAAAGGAGGGGCTGGAAGCAGAAACAGATGTTCTTTCTGCTACAAGTTCTCCTGAAACCAGAGTTACACTTGTAGGCTATGTTCACAGGGTGCTTTTTTCTGCAGGCAAAACCTGCTCTCCTGGCAGTAAAGAAGCTGCTTACAAAAAGCAGGTATTGCAGCGTTTTTATTGCTGCATTTTTATTGTCTCTTGTGCATGTTGATAAAGTTTAGTGCCCCCCCAAAAAAAGAATTATTTAACTTACTTAGGTTTTTGCACAAAAAACGCAGCAAAATCGGATGCCTGCATTTTTTTGCTGCATTTTTTCACTTACCCATTGTTTCCCATGGGTGAAAAAACGCTGCAAATATGCTGAAAAAACGCTGAAAGAAGTGACATGCTGCAGTTCATGTCCTGTGCATCTGAGTATAAGTATGGTGATTTTCAGTGTTTTTAGTCCCCTTTAGTTTTAGTCTCCAGATTCATTTTTGAGCTGCACTTGAGATTTATCCTTTTAGGCCGGGGTCACACACAATGTCTAAAAAATCGGACCGTTTTAGTCGGACGATAATTGCACAAATGTTTCATGAACACTGATCCGTCTGTCATCAGATTTGAATGCCAGGATGCGATTTTCTCGCATCTGAGCGTACGTTTGACATATGTTTGACATCCGTATGGCGAGATTTTGTCGGTGGCTAGCAAAACCGACATATAATGGATCTAAATGAATAGTTTTTAAATCACAAAAGAAAGAATATATATATGTCATTGAGACATATACTGTATATATACATATATTTATAGTTCATACACTTCTACATAGTATAATAGCCGCTAATTCAATTGCCGACTTTTGTAAAATTACAGAACCCGACATGAAATGACACATGGTTTACATACAGTTAACCATGTCATTTCATGTAGTTTGATATATGGTTTTCACTAACAATTACATGAGTGTATGTGTGCAAAATTTCATACATGTAGGGGTAAATTAAATGTGTAAATTCGTTGAAAAAAAATGCGTGGGCTCCCGCTGTATTTTCTCCACCAGACAGGCCAAGCCAGCAAGTGAGGGCAGATAATAATAGCCTAGTGAGGGTGAATTTATTTTGTGCCCCCCCTGGCTACTAACATCTGCCCCCAGCCACCCCAGAAAAGGCAAATCTATAATTAGATGCGCCCTTTCTGGCACTTATCCCGTCTATTCCCATTGCCCTGTAGCGGTGGCTAATGGGTTAATAATGGGTTAAAGCCACCTTGCAATTGGAAGGTGACTTTAAGCCAGGTTAATAATTGAGAGTTGTCAATTAGACAGCTATCAATTATTAATCCTATTGTATGAAATTAAAAAAAAAACACGCACACATTAATTAAAAATAATTTTAATGAAATAAACACCCAGTTTTTGACCATCTTTTATTGTACTGGTATTCCTTCGATTCCCTTGTTCTCCTGTAATAAAAAAAAAAATAATAAAACAACATTATTCTTACCTATCCGGAGCTCAGTCAGGTCCAACGCTGTAATCTTTCACAAAGGGTTAACATGTTTACTGTGTGGACCGGAGCTAATGCTGCCAGCCTCGCAGTAAACCCCCGAATGAATGAGCTACTCTCCCGGCTGACAGGAGAGGAAGTGATTAGCTGGGAAGCTTAATTGATTGTTTCCCAGGCTAATCAGTTCAGTTCAGGTCAGCCGGGGACACCCTCTGACATCACTGATGCTGTGTCCACGCATTATTTTTTCAACGAATTTACACATTTAATTAACCCCTACATGTATGAAATTTTGCACACATACACTCATGTAATTGTTAGTGAAAACCATATATCAAACTACATGAAATTACATGGTTAACTGTATGTAAACCATGTGTCATTTCTTGTCGGGTCTGTAATTTCACAAAAGCCGACAATTGAATTAGCGGCTATTATACTATGTAGAAGTGTATGAACTATAAATATATATATATATGTGTCACAATGACATGTATATATATATATGTATTCTATGTGTGTATATGTATTCTTTCTATTCTTTATTAAAGCTGTCAGTGTGATTTTACAGTATAGCCGGGGATGAATTGCCGGTTTTTCTAAAGGACACCGGTGCGATTTTATCGCAAGTCACACGTGCGGTCCATTTGTAATCCGATTTTTCATCGCACCCATAGACTTGCATTGACGAATGTCGACCGATAATCGTTGACAATCGCAGCATGCTGCGATTGTCTCGGTCTGAGGAAAACGGCGAGAAAAAAATCGGATGCTGGGAGCTGCTCCATAGATTAACATTGGTCCGACTGCAATGCGATATTTCATCGCGTTGCAGTCGTCCGTTTTTGTCGCCAGTGTGACTCCGGCCTCAGAATAAAAACTGCAGATCTTCACCTTTCAGCCACCAGACATATATTGGCTCAGCAACATTTCCAGGCCTGCAGATCATCCCTCAGAGAGATGACGTTGCGCGGCCCTGCGTGGGCAGCATTGTACCAGCTGGGTGCCTATTCAGTAATGTCGGGCCTCCCGCAGTGAGTCACAACCTCCCCGTGACATGCTCAGCAGCTGTCACCTGTACAAAGTCATGATTCACAGACACAAAGCCCTCGCCACCATCTAGCATAGGGAACACCACCCCCAGCCTTGACATGCACGCACTCCCTCCCCTAGTGAATGTACACTCATCCCTTCGCCCGGCTTGTGGAATCCTCTCCTGGCATTTCCATGCTTGCATTTTCGGATAAAACAAAAATATGTTTTGATGTCTCGCAAGAGGAATAAACAGCAACTGTTCTGATAGAGATAATCCTAAGGGAAGCGAAGAAGCAGAGTGATAGCGATGTGCTTTATAGTCACACAGCCGCAGATGCATACTGGGGGGACTCATTACTGGTGCTGTGAGATGCAGCTAGGAGACAGGAAAATGTACCACATTTATCAAAATGGCAAGCCGGATTACAGCTGCATCACCAAGAATCTGGCTATAATACCTAGACCTGCAACGGGGATGAGGCAGCATCCTCTACCTCTAGAGAAAAGAAGGTTTCATCATAATCCCAGACACAGATTCTTTACTGTAAGAGCAGTGAGTCTGTGAAACTGTTGGCCAAATGATGTAGTAATGGTTGATTCACTAAAAAAGTACAATAAGGTGTGGATGCTTTTCTTGAAAAATATAATATTACAGGTTATGGGAACTAGATTCTGTGATGGGATGTTGGTCCAGTGAACTAGTCTGATTGCCATATGTGGAGTTGGGAAGGATTGTTTCTCCTAATATTAGCATTTGCCTCCTGGGTCTTTTGCCTTCCTCTGAGTCAACATGTTGGGTTACATGTTGAACTTGATGGATTTGTGTCTCTTTTTAACTGGTGATGAGTGAGTATGCTCGTTGCTCGGGTTTCCCCGAGCATGCTCGGGTGATCTCAGAGTATTTTGGCGTGCTCAGAGATTTAGTTTCTGTCTCCACAGTTGCATGATTTGCGGCTGCTAGACAGCCTGAATACATGTGGAGATTCCCTAACAAACAGGCAATCCCCACATGTATTCAGGCTGTCAAGCTGTCGCAAATCATGCAGCTGTGGAAACAGAAACTAAATCTCCGAGCACTTCCAAATACTCTGAGATCATCCGAACGTGTTCGGGAAAACCCGAGCAACGAGCATACTCACTTATCACTACTTTTAACCTTAAAACTATGAAACAATTGAAGCATTTTACAACTTCCCTGTCACGTCCATTTCTCTCAACCTTAAAAAGTAGCAAATGTTGTACAAATGTGGGAGTCCTGGAATAAGGCAAGAGTGCCAGAAGGTTGTATGCTGCGTAGGCCGCACTGTACTCCGTAAAGACCTGCATGAAGTCACAGATTTGTCTAGGGTGAACATTTTCAGTGTGACTTAGCTTATACCATCACTATATGAGAGGCAGAGCAAGGGCCATAGTCGTGGCAGTAACAAGTGGCTTTGGCGTGCCCTGGCTCCCAATCACATGCAAATACTGTCCCTTCTGCAGCATACCTTCTGCACGCTCTGCACCGTCAGGGTCCCATCGGGCTTGTTGAAGTTCCGCTGCATGCTTTGTGGCGCATAAAGAGACAGAGTCCTTTATAAACTTCAAACAGTGAACTTTGCTCTTTCTTTGTCGCAGCACATCCTTGTCAGTAACAACATCAGCGTACGATTCCACACAATTCACATTTTGCACTTCTGCACTCCTCTCTATGTCCTTCAGTACATTAAGGGGACTGACCGTGCAGTACCGTTTTCCAGCGTCCTCACTGTCCAGACTCACTGCGTTTGGGGGTTCCCTCAGCCGTTTTGCCCCAGTTCTGAGGGCATCAGCCATGCAATAACCTGCCACATAATGAGCGACCTGCATCCCTGTACTGATCTAGGACCTCTTCTTAAGCTTCTCTTCTCCACTGTGGAAGCACTGCTGCCTTTGTTGCTCCTTTGTCCATCTGGACCCTGAATGGCTGGTTGCTTGCGTTAACGTTGCGGAGCTGATCGCCCAACATGGGCACTGGGCCCCTAACTCGGGCACCTGGGCCCTCCTGGGCTCACAAGCCCGACTTGCCTGTCTCAGCTCCCTAGCTTCACTGACTAGAAAACAGGAAAACTTGTACACTTATCCACATACAGCCCCTCCTACATTAACTATTAACTGTGTGAATCTCCTATCTAAGGCTATGTGCACACGTTGCGGAATTGCCATGGAAATT
>VIAB01001550.1:135537-146986 GCA_009801035.1 Oophaga pumilio
ATAATCTGTCTCCTCCATATATCTCCGAACTAATCTCCCATTACTTTCCAACTCTCCAGTTCTCATAAGACCTTCTTCTCTCCTCCACACTTAAACATTACTCACCCAATCGCCTCCAAGACTTCTACCGAGCATCCCCCATCCTCTGGAATTCTGCGACCCAACATGTCTGATTATCCGCCACATTCGGAACTTTAAGGCCTCTTTCACACTTCAGTCGTCTGGCGTCAGTCCCAGTCCGCCAAAGTGTGAATATAACGGATCTGTTGGATATTGTGTAAAACTGATGCAGCGGATCCGTTTTTAGACGGATCTGTTAAGATTGTTAAAGTGAAAGAGAGAGAGAGAGAGACCCCAGAAGGGGTTCTGGGCATGCTCAGCATACAATAACGGATTCCGTCGTCGGATTCCGTCAATAACAGATGACGACGGATCGGCCACCCATAGGCGTCCATTATAGAAAACAGCGGACGCGACAGATCCGTCATGGTCCGCCATTTCGACGCAGACAAAAAACGTTCCAATGTCCGTCTACTCCTGACAGCGGACGCCAAATTTCTGACGGAACCATCGGATGACGGATCAAACGTACGACCATCCGTCACCAATGCAACTGAATGGGGAAAAAAACGGATCCGCCAAAAAAAAAAGCGGATCTGTTTTTTTCACACTTTGGCGGATTTTGACTGACGTTGAATGAATGAAGTGTGAAAGAGGCCTAAGACGGAACTTGGAAACCCATCTCTTCAAGAAAGCTTACAGCCTGCAATAACCCAGCTGCCTCCTCACCACCACGGGAGCTGCCGCAACCCTCTGATCTACTGTCTCATATAATCATAGAATGGTAGAGTTGGAAGGGACCTCCTTGGTCATCTGGTCCAACCCCTGCTCAAAGCAGGAGTCACTAAATCATCCCAGACAGATGTCTGTCCAGCCTCTGTTTCAAGACTTCCATTGAAGGAGAACTCACCACCTCTCGTGGTAGCCTGTTCCACTCATTGATCACTCTAACTGTCAAAAAGTTTTTTCTAATATCTAATCTGTGTCTCCTCCCATTCAGTTTCATCCCATTGCTTCTAGTCTTTCCTTGTGCAAATGAATAAAGATGTTCCTTCTACAATGTGACAGCCCTTGAGATATTTGTAGACAGCTATTAAGTCTCCTCTCAGTCTTCTTTTTTGCAAGCTAAACACTCCCAAATCCTGTAACCGTTCCTCATAGGACATGGTTTGCAGACCGGTCACCATTCTGGTCGCTCTTCTCTGAACTTGCTCCAGTTTGTTGATGTCTTTTTTAAAATGTGGTGCCCAAAACTGGACACAGTATTCCAGATGAGGTCTGACCAAAGAGGAGTAGAGGGCAATAAAGACTTCACGTGATCTAGACTGTATGCTTCTGTTAATACATCCCAGAATTGTATTTGCCTTTTTTGCTGCTGCATCACACTGTTGACTGATGTTCATTCTGTGATCTATTAGTATACCCAAGTCTTTTTCACATGTGCTGTTGCTTAGCCCTATTCCTCCCATTCTGTATACACTTTTTTTCATTTTTATTGCCCAGATGTAGTACTTAGCATTTTTCCCTGTTAAAAATCATTCTGTTAGTTGCTGCCCACTGCTCCAGTTTATTTATATCTTTTTGAATCCTCTCTCTCTCTTCTCTAGTATTAGCTATCCCTCCTAGCTTTGTGTTATCAGCAAATTTAATCAGTTTACCCTCAATTCCTTCATCTAAATCATTGATAAAGATGTTGAACAATACAGGGCCCAAGACAGAGCCCTGTGGTACCCCACTTGATACATTCTTTCAACTGGATGTGCAGCCATTTACGACCACTCTTTGGGTCCTATCACTAAGCCAGTTATGAATCCATCTAACAGTTGCCTTGTCCATTCCATACTTAGTCATTTTTTCAATAAGGATTGTGTGAGATACTTTGTCAAATGCTTTGTCAAGATATAATATATCTCCTTCCACATTATCCAGCAGATAGCATTTCGTATATGACCCCTTCTCATGTACAGCACCATGGAATCAATGGTGCTCTAAAATAAATAATAATAATAATAATGTATTGACACTTTATATTTAACACCTTGGGAACAGATTGGCTTTAGGTCGCGGTTCCACTATGAAAGAGAAGCTGTCATTTATAATAAATCTGCATCTGTATAAAACTGTATAAAACATGGCTATATCTAATGTTCTGTAGATATTCTACTATTTAATGAAGGCCAGTGAAAAATAAGTGTGTCCTACATATTTATGATCAAGAGTGACCAAACATTTTAAGTAGGGTTTCTATATTTGGGAAGTTTGAAGTAGGTGATCCCTCATTGTCATTGAGAAGCATCAACAAAGATCATATTCGCAAATGAGTGTTTCTCAGCCCCAGTCCTCAAAACCCCTCAATAGGTCATGGTTTCAGGGCTTCCAAAGTATTGCACAGGTGATGGAATTATCAAGGCATCCGGAATTTCCTCATGCTCTCTGTATACTATACTCCTTAGTAAAGACCATAACAAATAGGCGCTAAATAAAAAGAACTATTATCTTTGGAAAACTATGGCTGATTTAAAGAATAAAAAAAAACAATACGCAGGGGAGCAGCAGGAATAAAATAAGAGCTACTAGCTACTTCTGACCTGGTGTCAAGTACTGTTTATTGGGAATGTACCATGAAATGTTGCACTATTCACCACAACTGCGAGTAAACTAATCAAAAGATAAGGTAGACTTTGATAAACTTGGCTCTTCTTCAGACAGTCTAGTTTGAGTTTACACCATGTTAAAATTAGGATTAGTAAATTTGACAATTGAGGAAAAGATTACGAAGTATTAAAATGAGAAAACTGCACATTTTTGTCAGGAAAAATAACCTGTTATGCTATTGTAAGAAAGTGGCGGGGACCTTCGATAACCTCCTCTCTCTTATATGCCGGGCAAGAGTGCCCCCATGCGGTGCCCTGATGGTTTGGCTATAAGTCAATATGTTAACACTACGTATCACTGTTTTATTAATGTGTCTGTATGTCTGATATTTTACTACTATGTGTACTTTACAATGCAACCTGTATGTAATTAGTTCAGGGTTAGAACAGGTTAACAAAAGGGGCCGGTCCAGCAGCCTGGGAAGGCAGGAAGTTCCTGCTTCTGCCGCGAGCTTGGGCAGGATTGCCTGAGGCAGGACGTACAGTTATATGAAAAAGTTTGGGCACCCCTATTAATCTTAAGCTTAATGTTTTATAAAAATTGGTGTTTTTGCAACAGCTATTTCAGTTTGATATATCTAATAACTATTGGACACAGTAATGTTTCTGCTTTGAAATGAGGTTTATAGTACTAGCAGAACATGTGCAATCTGCATCCAAACAAAATTTGACAGGTGCATAAGTATGGCCACCCTTATCATTTTGTTGTTTTAAATACTCCTACCTACTTTTTACTGACTTACTAAAGCACTTTTTTTGGTTTTGTAACCTCATTGAGCTTTGAACTTCATAGCCAGGTGTATGCAATCATGAGAAAAGCTACTTAAAGTGGCCACTTGCAAGTTGTTCTCCTGTTTGAATCTCCTCTGAAGAGTGGCATCATGGGCTCCTCAAAACAACTGTCAAATGATCTGAAAACAAAGATTATTCAACATAGTTGTTCAGGGGAAGGATACAAAAAGCTGTCTCAGAGATTTAACCTGTCAGTTTCCTCTGTGAGGAACATAGTAAGGAAATGGAAGAACACAGGGACAGTTCTTTTTAAGGCCAGAAGTGGCAGGACAAGAAAAACATCAGAAAGGCAGAGAAGAAGAATGGTGAGATCAGTCTATGACAATCCTCAGACCACCTTCAGAGAGCTGCAGCATCAACTTGCTGCAGATGGTGTCACTGTGCATCGGTCAACTATACAACGCACTTTGCACAAGGAGAAGCTGTATGGGAGAGTGATGCGAAAAATGCCGTTTCTGCAAGCACGCCACAAACAGAGTCGGCTGAGGTATGCAAAAGCACATTTGGAGAAGCCAATTTCTTTTTGGAAGAAGGTCCTGTGGACTGATGAAACCAAGATTGAGTTGTTTGGTCATACAAAAAGGCGTTATGCATGGCGTCAAAAAAACACAGCATTCCAAGAAAAACACTTGCTACCCACAGTAAAATTTGGTGGAGGTTCCATCATGCTTTGGGGCTGTGTGGCCAATGCCGGCACCGGGAATCTTGTTAAAGTTGAGGGACACATGGATTCCACTCAGTATCAGCAGATTCTTGACAATAATGTTCAAGAATCAGTGAAATATTTAGAGTTGAGAGTCCTCAGTGGTTGATACCTTTTAATGGCTAACTGAAAAGATGGTAACAAATTGCAAGCTTTCGAGACTACTCAGGTCTCTTCATCAGGCTAAACTAATACAAAATCTGAAGAATCACATATTTATACACAAATATTTTTCTATCTACTGGCTAACACGGTACAAAGATATACATCTTTACTGTATCAAGAATCAGTGACAAAGTTGAAGTTACGCAGGGGATGGATCTTTCAGCAAGACAATGATCCAAAACACCACTCCAAATCTACTCAGGCATTCATGCAGAGGAACAATTACAATGTTCTGGAATGGCCATCCCAGTCCCCAGACCTGAATATCATTGAACATCTGTGGGATCATTTGAAGAGGGCTGTCCATGCTCGGCGACCATCAAACTTAACTGAACTGGAATTGTTTTGTAAAGAGGAATGGTCAAAAATACCTTCATGCAGGATCCAGGAACTCATTAAAAGCTACAGGAAGCGACTAGAGGCTGTTATTTTTGCAAAAGGAGGATCTACTAAATATTAATGTCACTTTTCTGGTGAGGTGCCCATACTTATGCACCTGTCAAATTTTGTTTGGATGCAGATTGCACATTTTCTGTTAGTACAATAAACCTCATTTCAAGGCAGAAACATTACTGTGTCCAATAGTTATTAGATATATCAAACTGAAATAGCTGTTGCAAAAACACCAATTTTTATCAAACATTAAGCTTAAGATTAATAGGGGTGCCCAAACTTTTTCATATAACTGTATTTCCCCGCTTGGGACAGAAAGGACCCCCGTCTGGGGAATACGTGTGTCCCCGCTTGGGACAGAAAGGACCCCCGTCTGGGGAATAAAAGCTGCCGCAGACTGCTGCCACAGTCTGCCGGGCAGTGTGGACGGACCTTGGGACTGTGGGACTGAGTTTGGAGAGGAGCCACTGATGCTGACCGGCCTCAAACAGTTACAGGGACAGAGCAGGAAGCATTGTGTCATGTACAGTAAAGTTTTCCCTGTTGGATCAGAACTGTGCCTGTGTTGTTTTCCTGGATCCTCTTCACCAGTGGCTGCAGTGAAGCGTGAAGAGAAGGTAACTGACTGTGCTGTAGATCTGGGACTGTTCCTGTCTTTTCATGTGCAAGGGGCCGGGGTGCTTATGGACTGTTACTTTACATGGACTCGGTCATGACTACCACCCCGTACCCCCTTGTTACACTATAAAATGAGAACATGGAAATTTATGGGCAAAATGCAAATTCGGTCATAGAGTACTATTCTTCCTGAACTGCAGGGTATTCAACTGTTAGGACCTGGATGATCGCTTACTTCACTCCCATGTCAGGGGCATAACAACTCTTAAGTCTACTCTGCTTGTCTAGTGACCTGCCTTAGATACATGATACCTACTGAGTCACGTGTTCCCTGCCTTTCCTCAGAATGACTTTCCACTCTACTAATGAAAACCAATATTCACCTACCAATCCCCCAACTCCTCCTTCCATAGCACTGCCCAGGTATCCCGACGGTCTCTTTATTATCTGCCAGAGACTGGCATGTGACTATGGCTGTGGCTGGTGTGTGGCTGTGTCACAATTCTGTACAACCAGAGCTGAAATGTATACAGTCAGTCTCCGTACAACCTGTTCTCATTGTATGGGCAGAACGGGCTTGGAGACCTGTCTCAAGCTTGGAGAAGGCAGAGCTACAAGAGAAGCATCCATATATGAGTCTACATTATTTTTTTTTATTGTTAGACCATGCTGTGCCCTTTTGGTTTAAAAAAAGCAACAAAAACTGCAAATCTGCAAATAATTTAAAGAGTAATTATTTTTTACCTAATTAAACAGAAATTATTTACTCATAATAAAAAGAAAGATTTATATGATAATTACTTGTTCCTAACATTATCACAACTTTGCAAAGAATTAGTCTCAAAAATCTAAGTGCATCACTTGCATTACGTAATATTCAGAAATAGAATAATATATCCATGGAACTCAGACTGTTCTTTATACAACATTAATACATTTCCCCATAAGGGTTTTTACTCCTTCAAAGCTTAAAAAAGCACATCCTAGAAACTAAGATCTGCATATGTGAAATGGGTCCCATGGTATCCAGTCTGCAGATGGAACCCAAGAGGGATGGTGCTTAAATAATTCAAGTAGAAAATTGTTGCATGAGCGTTAATGAGAGCAAAAATCTGAAAAGAAAACAATACATATTTGATAGAGTCCAAGGACAAGAAAACTGTCTGGACGTTTTAGTTTTTCCGAATGTGGCAGTCTGTGCCATTGCTATAAGCACTGATCAATCTCAGGGTATCATTTCATTTCTCCTCTTATTTCCTAAATGTGATAGGGAAAAATACTTCTATAAAACGTTCTATTCCGAAGCAGCTCACAGAAAAAGAGGTAAATGACACGAGTACCTGACATATATCCTACAAAGTGCGACAAGGTTGTATGTGTAAAATGGTAGCAAACACGGGGGCCTCAGGCAAGAAAGCATCTCGCCGGGGAACATAGGGATAGAAGAGCCTCAAAATCCAATTATACCTTTCAAACAGAGCAGTAGGCGTTATTCTTCTTCTTCATTCCCAGGTTTATAAAAAGAGGAGCTCAGAATATCCTAATTAAATTGGTAAAAGTGACACTGACACAACCCCAAAAATCATGTGATCCTTCATTAATGACCTCTTTTGACAAGGTTCAAGAACCAAGTGATACAAAACACAGGCAAGAGTGACGGAGTGATGAGTAAACACTACCAGGTTATCCACCCAAAATCACATGCAATAATGCTGACGTCCTATGGACTGTTTGCCATTATCATGCGTTGTGGACTAAAATGGAATAGCATTAAAGCACCACTCCAGCGTGTGTTTTTTCAGCCCTGGATTGGTGCTTCTAATCTAAGGTCCCTGAGGGTTGTCTTATACTTACCCGTCTCTGTCTTCACCTTTTATCCGCACCGCTCCTGTCTGGCAGCGCCATCTTGTAACCACAACTTCTGATTGACCATAAGTGAGAAGTAACGGTCACAAGCTCTCAATGCAAGTCTTTGAGAGGCAGAACGAGCTTGTCAAATACCTGCATTGAAAAGTGACCTCCGGTTCGCTCGATGAAACGCTGGAGCGATCTGGCAGGTCACAAACTGCAGGAGACCGATGGGAGCGGTAGCGATAGAAGGTCAAGACGGCAGCGGGTAAGTATAAGACCAGGCGCAGGGACCTTAGATTAGAAGCACCACTTCAGCGCCGAAAGAAAAAAAACACTGGTGTGGTGCTTAAAGAGGTTTTCTTTGTAGAATTTTTTAACTCCACGGCTTGCTGTAGTTAAAAATAATAAAATCACCTATAATCACTCTCAGTGCTCTAGTATCAGCTCTCCCCAATCATCCTGGTGACAGGCTGCAGCAATAACATCATGACTACAGTTAATGTGACCACTGCAGCCAATCACTTGGCTTATCGGCTCATGCCGTCTACATCAGAATCACCAATGAGCTCAGTGAGTAGTAGACAGCCAGTGTGAGTGCAAGGGAAGGCGAGTACAGGTGATTTTATTACTTAGGTTTTTAGGTTACAAAGTGTATAGCATGGAAAACCCCATTAAAAAAGAGATGAGTTCTCATCTCTACTAAAACAATCTTTCTAAGGGGTCACACACATGGCTGTCGGTTCTCTGATACAAGAGAGTCAGGCCGAATATGCTAATGACACTCGGATCAAACCCTGACAGAGTTTGAGCCAAAGGTTAGTTTACCATGATCATATTCTCTCGCGTGAGAGAATTGTATCTTAAGTTCAGAGAAGACCGAAAACTTAATTTCTCCATCTCCTCCATTTTATGTGTCCGTGGTAATCGGACTGCACTCGGATGACTTCTGAGTGCAGTCTGATGTTTCACACGCACCCACAGACTTGTATAGGCGCCCATGGTCCCATTATTGGGTACACTCGCAGCATGCTGCAATAAATTTTCTCATGCTGGATCAGCATTGAAAAAAATTGCTGATCTGCCGAAAATCCATTGAAAATCAGTGGATATCAGTAGACACCTTCTGTAGACCTATTTAGACTGAAGAGGAATAGTTGTCCCAACATCTACAGGTCTACAGGTCCCAACATCTACTATGCTTTCCATCCAGATCCAAAAGTCAAAATTTGTTGCATTCGATGCCCCAGATTGCTCCTTATTTGGCTAATTAGACAGCCAGATACCAGGAGTGTCTGAATGGCGTATGAAGCTTCCCTTCTTCCCAGTAGCAAGACCTTCTCGCCTGATGTGAGAATATTGCAATCTACCACTCAGCAGATGCCTCTCGTGCCAGTCAGGTAAACTCAATCTGAATGTGCCCATTTGATATCATAGCGAGGTAGAAGACAAGAAGAAAATAGACGCCAATAGCTTTGATTTGTTGCGATGTAAAGCAAATCCCCCACGCTGCTAGTAGATAGATGTGAGCGTATAACTTGTTAGTGGATCAACATAAGTTAGAAAACACTACTTTACTCCTCAAATGGGGGTTTTCTGTGCAAGAAAAGCAATCAAGCTAGAAAACCGACTCCTTTTGTGTTCTAATGAGACAAACAAATTATACACGGCTGCCCACACAGAAAACGTCAGCCCGCAAGTCTTACTTAAATACTTTCCACTGGAGCTTAGAAAGGTAACTTATCTAAACAAAAGCTTCAGAAAGTTCCCGTTACTTCATTCAATGGTAAGTTATTTTCTTGTCAATTGTGCAGAAATAGGTAATTGCTTTTCCTCTACATTTTGTTGACTATATTGACCTGAAACGGGAAGGAGTAACCTGTATCCTAATGTGAGTCAGCGCTCAGAGGCTCTACCCACAACAAATCTATTTATCTATGATGTTCTGAGATTTTCACATGATAATTAATTTCTAACACTAATAATCTGTGCACAATGCAAAGTCATCTGTTTCTATACTGGTGGCTGTTTTTTTGTGATTCCTACCTATCTGATGAAAAAAATTGTTAGCATTGTTGCAGATTTTTATTTCTCAGCAGAATCATTAACACCCGCCCGTCTCTTTCTGACTGCTCCTAAAAATCTAGACCCATGCTGCCCTCTTGAAAAAACCTCTCAGCACTAATTGAGCTGCAGCCTATTTTCCGGACTTTACATCACCGAGGCTAACCACCTCGGTGACACATCTCCCATGGAGGACCTGTCCAATTGCTATCCAACAATGGTTACAGGAAAAAACACTGACAATAATAAAAACTGAAAGGTTATACAATGCAGACAAGAGAGGAACTACATGCACATAAATAAGCCAGACTTGCACAAAGTCATAGTACGAAATGGTAAACTGACATTCAAAATTGTACCGTATAAACCCAGAATTCCCTTACACATACAGAGATCTGACTAATTTCTTTCCAGTCAGATCAATATGATTCTCAATTGGTGTGTGTAAATGAGAAAGTGATTGACCTGTCAGAGAACTGATCCTATGTGCTTAAAGTGAACCTGTCATGTAATATAACACTGTAACTGTGCATTCTGCACTGACTGTCGGCTGTAAAGAAGAGCCTGCTGTCAATCAGTGCAGGAGGCACAGTTACAGCTGCCACTCTCTATACACAGAGTGGTGACTGAAACCGTGCCTGCCGGTACTGTCCCTATCACTAGAAGCTGGATTCTCAGTCCGGCGCCACATGATGTCAGAACGCTAATCACCTGCAGATTAACCCCATATCTGAAGGTTAATAGCGTTATTTTACATGACAGGTTCCCTTTAAAAACCTCTCTGACAATCACAATGAAAGTGCTGTGTACAGCAACTAACATACAGTATATCTAAAAGGAAAATTCCATTATAAAGAAAATAAAGGTTCCACTTTAGGACGATCATAATAGATGCGGAAGATGAGAATTGGCTCTATCCTAACAGAACATATGTACCTGTAAATGGCCAACTTAGATCAATTGTATCATCTCAGATTAGTTTGATTGGTCAGAATTCTGTGGTGGGTAAAATCAAACGTAGAGATAACAAAATAATCGTAAAGGAACCTGTTACTCGATTCATGCTGCCGAAACCACGGACAGCATGAATCAGAGAATGGTTGCATGACTTCAGACCGGTACATTGTTCCCTGTAACGCTCCAGCGTTTTACAAAGAACTTAATTCGGAGAGGCAGCTGGGGACCATAGGAAAAGATGAAACAAGTCTGGTGCCACCCCCGGCCAACTTCTCCCCGCACCACTTTACTTGATTGATAGGTCTTTCCCGAAGTACACAAATGGGAGAGACCTGTCCATCAACTAGAGCGGTATAGGGGAAAGCTGGCCAGGGTTGGTGCCGGACTAATCTCATTTAATCTCGGTGTTTCAGGGTAAAACATGCTTTGCTGTAATCGAGCAGCCGGGTTCTGATTCATGCTGCTTGTGGTTTGGGTAGCATGAATCAACGGACAGGTGCCCTATAAAGAGTGGACAACTATGCCTTTCAAAAACCTAACTGCCAACTTTCTGAGAAATGAGTCTTCATGGCGTCCTATCAAATCTCTACCAACGATGCCAGCCCTGCATGCATAAAAGGCCACAAAAATTACACCTTATACTGGTGTATTCTGGAAATTAATTGTTAGCGTCTATCGTTTGTAACCAGCAGTATTTTATACTTGCTGCACCTCACATGCTGGTAATATGGTGATATGTAGTAATCAAGAGAACATAAATAATTTTTGTTCCTGATTTAAATCATAATGCTTGTATACAATATCGTCTTTGGACACTATCTCTGTGTACAGTGAGCGGTATTTTGTGCTTCCTGGCTGCAGTGCCCTGCAGGCTGTGATTCACTCGACTCACATATATATCTTTTCCTGCGAGTGTTTTTCTCAGGTGTCATGTGACAGCTGTGTATCGCACATCGAGCGATAGGAGTAAGCAAGCCTTTGGGCCGGCGCTTACGTCCCAGTGTGGGACGCATCCTGGTTGCCCGGCGACGATTACCGGAAGTGACGTCAGATGACCAGGAAGCGCTCTGCGTTCCAGAGTGGAGCGCACACCAGGGCGGTCTCTATACATGTGAGTCCTTAGGGATAATCAGCGGCGCGGCACATCTACCTTCTAAGGCCTCATACTCACTGGCGCCGAAAACGGATGATAATC